>JAJPUD010014130.1:0-41631 GCA_023553655.1 Myrmecobius fasciatus
TTTCTCCCCAATCCATGCCTTTGCTTCCAATTCCATGAACCAAAAAAGTACTTATCCAATTCATAGTGTCAGATGTGCTAAAAGTCAGGAGCATGAGGATCAAATTGAAATAGTTGAGTTTCACCCTTTACACAGGCTGTGTTTTGTCAGAGAGAACAATGTGTACATGTGTTCATAAATATAAAATGTAAACAAAGTTAGATTGTACACCCTAGAAAGATAAGAAGCCAGAGATAATGGAGAGGCTGGTTTTGTTTTTTGTTGGTCTTTATCTGTGATTTCATTTCTCTGTTGAATTGAATTGATAATGGTTTCCTGGGATTCCTATATAAGTAAGAGTTATTTGATTACTGCAAAGAGAGGGGATCCAAATGAGGAAAGGGAATTGAAGTAGCTGCATTTCTCATCAGCACTATTTGTCAATGAGTGAGAAGAGGAGGGGAAAAATATCGACTCAGATCACATTGAAACCAAATTTCAGGTAAGGATAAGGCCTGGAGCTATAATTGGTATTGGGATCCCCCAAGTGAAACTGCTTCTATTGATGTGTAGATTGATGCTTTCTGTAGAAGCTGTAGTTTAAGGGGGCTTCAAGCCCCCTTCAGAGGTGTAATGGTTTGCCCATATTCACATAGACATAGGTCAGAGATGGGATTTGAAACCAAATCTTCTTTACGTGACTTTACCACTGTACCATGGACATAGTAGATATTGATCTCCATCTCAATAGAGAGGGACACAGATATGGTTGTTGGGAAATTCTTCTTGCACACACATTGATGATATGAAGTATAGGTGGTTTCCTCAATGGGCATATTTCTCTACCCCATCTTGGCTGGGTTTGGTATATCAATTACTTAGTGCCACCAGACTGGGATATTGAAAATCTTAATTCAAAAAAGGAAATAGCAGGGGGGGTTGGCTTGGTTTTGTTGCATTGTACATGTGAGGGACAACATGGTTGGCTGTAAATTTAGAATTGGGGCTAGTAAAAATCTTCCTTTCCATCTTGTAACTATGGAAAGATCTTGATGGTGTCTCGCTGTGTGGCTACTTAATGTCCTAGTGATGACAAATCAGACAGGACAGCCAGTGATGCAGAGGTAATGGAGCAGATTCTTTGGCGTCCATCTACATCCTTCAAGCATAACAGATTTTCTTAACATGAGAATAGAACACGTGATCAGCAAGAAAACTGCATTTCCAAACTTAACTCAGAGACAAATAGAATATGACTTAGGTACTTACACAAAATGTTGGTAATGATACAAAGTGAAAACAATGACAAAAGAGAATCAATTTGATATTTTCAGTTTTTAAGTCTTAGTTCTGATATGTCTGAGCTGTGTGACCTTGGACAAATCAGTTCCTATTTTTGTGCTTCAATTTTCTCATTGTAAAAGTGGGATTAATAATAGTTGCCTTGCTTAAAGAATGCTTTAAAACTTAAACTTTGGGGAGAGGGACAGTGACTCACTTTTATGACCTATGTGACATTTTGCACTACTCCATGACACATCACAGCTTTTGATGTCACACCCCTGTGTGGTTCTTTAATCGGACCCTCTATAGGCATCAATAAACACAGGTATTATTTTTCAACTAAATAACCTTCCTTAGACATCCTAAACAGGTGCCAAACTCTCTACCAACAAAACTTCCAGATACACAAACCAAATTAAAATGTCATTTGCAAAATAGATAAAAGCATAACAGCATTTAAAAATAGATTTTACATCACTTATTATATTTACTTGGATATATTTGCCATATAGTCTTTATCTGTTTTTGCAAAGTGATGTAAAGGATGTTAAATACATATAAATGCACATGATCTTTCCCCCCAAAATGCAAGCACAAGCAAGTCTAGAAACTTTACAAAGAAAGCCTTGAAAAGCTGCCTGTGATTTTTTTCTCATGAGGCCTTAAAACAGGTACAGCATTAATGGCAAATCTACCTTACTTGGCTCTTTTCTGAAGAGAAGTCATTGTTGTGCTCTCATTCAATGTGGCTTATTCTAGGAAGAAGAGGTGTCTGTATTGTTTCATAAAGTTGCTCTGTTGATAATGCTTTATTTTTAGAAACTATATTGAGTTATTTTGATAAAAGTCTTCTGGCCATCCTTCTTCCTGTTAAGTAGAGAGTAAATCCTTAATAACAGTAATGAGGAAAATAATGGAAAACGAGATTTTAGATGAGTTTTTGGCAGATTATTTAAAATCTAGTTATAGTAAATCATATAACTTAAATAAAATCAATTTTCTTTTCTTTGCAGCATCTATATGCGTGTGTATGTATACATGCTTATACACTAACATTTTCTTCTGATCTTGGGAAGGTCTTAAAGAATTTCATTATTTTGTGCTTTACTGGCAGTCTAGAATATGATTTTTCACATTTAAATGTTTTAGTTTAGATCAAGATACATACAGTAAAGGATCAACAATTTGCATATAACAACCCACTTTTAGATAATACCTTAATGTTTGTAAAACTAGATGTTGTTGCTCATTTGTTCCATCATGTCTGACTCTTTGTGACTTAATGGACCATAGTTCAAGAACCTTTCTGTCCCTCCATTATCTCCTTACTGTCCAACAGAATCTCAAAACTCTTCTTCAGCACCATAGTTTGACCGTGTCAATTCAATGGTGCTCAGCTTGCTTTGTAGCGCAACTCTCATAATGGTATAGGACTACAGGAAAAACTGTAGCTTTGACTATATGGACCTTTGTCTGTAAAGTTCTCTCTTTACTTTTTGGTATGCTGTCTGGATTTGCCATAGCTTTATTTCTGAGAAGTCAGTGTCTTTTCATTTCATGGCTGCAGAAATTATTTGCAATGATCTCCGAGACCAAGAATACAAAATCTGACATTGCTTTAACTTCTTCTTCCTCTATTTGCCAGGAAATGATGAGACCTCTTGCCATGATCTTAGGTTTTTTTGGTTTTTGTTTTTTTTTTTTTTTAATGTTTAGATTCAAGCCAGTTTTTACAGTCTCCTCTTTCACCTTCTCAGATGATTTCTTAATTCTTCACTTTCTGCCATCAGGGTTGTATTGTCTGCATAGCTCAGACTGTTGATATGATTTTCATGAACTTTAATTCTAGCTTTGATTTATCTAGCCTGCTATTACACATGATGGATTCTGTATATGAGTTAAATAAAGTGAAAATATATAGCTTTCTGGTATTCTTTTTCCAGTCTTAAGTCAATGAACTCTATGCTTAGTTCTAATTGTTGCTTCTGGATCCCCATACAGTTTCCTCAGAAGACAAGTAATATAATCTGGTATTCCCCCACTTTTCTGGAGGACTTGTCATCTACTGTTATGATCGCATAATCCTGGAGTGGGGAACCTTTTTCCTGCCATGGGCCATTTGGATATTTATAACATGATGTGCAGGCCATACAAAATGATCATCCTATAGAACTCAAGCAGAGGTTGTTGTACCTCGTTTCCAGATCATCATCGCCTACAATTTGCTTTAGCAAATGAAAAGCTCGTAGCCTGGACATTCCCTACCCCTGAGATGGATAAAGACTTTAGTGTAATGGAGGAAGCAAAAGCAGATGTTTATCTGCAACACCCTTGCTTTCTCCATAATGCAATTAATGTTGAACTTTTAGTCTCTAGTTCCACTGGCTCTTTGAAAACCCATGAAAAAGAAAGATGCCACGACTCTAGGAAAAAGGATGCTTGGGAGTGTGTGTAGCAGGGGAAGGGTTTCAGTAACACTGAAACTTTCCTTCATCCTCCCTACTACAGACTAAAATCAGGATCCCTTTTTTTCTATATGGAATCCTGAAGCTTTCTTCCTGATAAGGAGGAAAGAGGGAGTTTGTTTTAAAAATTATTTTGGTCTTCAAAAACCAAAGTCATAGCTAACAATTGCTGGTGGAGTGCTGCTATTATCTCTGTTATATTGAAGAGGAGACAGGCTCAGCTGTTGGATGATTTGCTTAAGGCCACATAACTAAAGGATTTACTAAAGTAGGATTAAAACCCAAGTCTTTCTGACTCTAAGTCCAGCAATCTTCGAAGTCATGCATATCCTATAAAATTATTTCTTTGAGTGAACAAAAGCTAGCAACTTTTTTGTTGTTCTGGAAAATTGAAAAACTATGACTAATCCCTACTGAAGATCGCTGATTTTTTTTGAAAGGACAAATATGATATAGGTGTATTTACATATTGCAACTCCCAAATGAAGAGCTCCTTGCTATCTAATGATCACCAAGAGTTAAGAAAACCTGAGGGAAGAAGATTTGAGGAAATCCTTTCCACCTCTATATTTGTAATCCAAGAGAGTAATTGAGTTTTTATTTTGGTTCCTCTCTCCCTTTTCCATGCCCTCAGTTCTTACAGTTCTTGTGACCCGGTCCTTTCTGTTTCTATTGTGATGGCTCTGCCTAATTCAAGTTAAAACTTTTTGACAAATGGATTCTTTTTTCTATTATTATATGTTTACTAATACTAACAATCAAAAATTGTCTCTAACTTAACTATAATAGAAGAAAAATGGGCATTAATTTGTGTTTAAAAAGTGGAAATAGGGCTTAGATAAATTGTTGCCTTTTTTTGTTTGCTTGTTTGCTGAGGCAATTGGGGTTAAGTGACTTGCCCAGGATCACATGGCTTTGAAGTGTTAAGTGTCTGAGCCGGATTTGAACTCAGGTCTTCCTGATTTCATGACTGGTGCTCTATCCACTGCACCACCTAGCTGCCCCAATTGTTGCCATTTTTTTAAACTTTCGAAGCTCAGGAGTTTTAACAATGAATCCTTCAGGAGATTCTGTATTCTGTGTTTTTCCAGGTAGCTAAATTGAAATTTAGCAACAGATAGAAATGCTTTAATAATTGCAAGTTAAATTTGAGAAATTTTTTCCTCTTAAAGTACAGGAATGATTTACTTAACACTACTATGACAAAATTAAAAAAAAGAAAAAAAAAACGAGAAATGAGCTTCATTAAAAAACAAAAGTGTTCTACACACCATTGCATCTGTCGCATTCTCCTTGGGAGAATCTTCATCTGTTCTCCAGTTAAGCCACAGACTTCCCAGTGATGTAGGCAAGGGAGATGCAGAGATTACTCTATCCAGTACTAAGATACATGTCATCTCTTGTGACATGTTGCAACTGTTTTTGCAGTGCCCATTACATCCCTGCTTGTGCTCCAGACTCAAGAAGATGTTACCTAAGTGAACTAGCAGAGGAAATTGAAGGAAATGAGTTACTGGAGATAGGATTTAGCCAGTTCTCTCTGTCAGTTGCCATAAAACACTTCTTTCTCTCACAAGCCCTATTATATTCCAGAGAAAGAAAACTCATTCTCTTTCCTTCCAGTCCATTGCTGAATAGAAAGAATATTTCAAATCTGATTCAGAAAAACTATAGCCCAATGTAGCAGCAAATCGGTAACATGGCTCAAGGCTGTTGGAGCAGAGCCATTTGCTCATTTAAACAACAAATCCTGATCATCTGTAGAGTGCATTTGCACTTTGGTTGATGTAAAAATTTAATGCCTAGAATTTGAACTAAATTTCTGATGTAACTCTTCTTAAGAGCACTGATTTTTTGCCTTTTATTGTATCCCCAGTACTTAACATGATACTACAAACATTTGTTGTTCTTTTCTGTCCTACTCTTTGAGATT
Source organism: Myrmecobius fasciatus (assembly GCA_023553655.1). NCBI lineage: Eukaryota > Metazoa > Chordata > Mammalia > Dasyuromorphia > Myrmecobiidae > Myrmecobius > Myrmecobius fasciatus. The sequence goes on from JAJPUD010014130.1 coordinate 5,662, forward strand.
CCATTTGGGGTTTTCTAACTCTAAATGCTTTGCCATTTTCTTCTCCAACTCATTTTTTAGATGAAGAAACTGGGGTAAACAGTTTTCTTGCCCAAATCCTGTAAAGAAGACCAAAGATGAGTTATATTTTACTTTCTGGACCCATCTATACTTAGCAGATAGCATATTGTATAAATGATGGGATGAAGTTAGGTACTAAATCTATGATTTTATTTGTGTAGGGAGCTCTTGAATGAGAATTGAAACTCTCAATATTTTAGTGACTTGAAATCTTGGGGACCTGGGATATGATACTTATTATTCTAATACAGCTGCCCCAATGGGAGATCAATCTTTATGAATCAATCAAACAAACAAACAAAAACACACCATAGCTTAAGCATTAGAAGGGACTTTTAAGATCATGCTGTCTCATTTTAGAAGTGAAGAATCCCCATTCCATCCAAAGGAAGAAGAGTCTTTTTCATCATCATAGAGATACTAGATTAGAAGAAATGCCAGATTTCAAGTCCAGGATTTTTTGTTCCAGATAGAAAATTTTTTATACTACATCCTGGAGATTTTTTTTAATATTAATTGCTCTGAATGAATTCATCTTTAGCCTTTATTTGTGCTGCTGATTTGCTCGATTGAAGAACAGAACCTGCTATTTGGTTCTACTTAACAGTTTTTTTAAATTATTTTTTTTCAGTTTACAAATACTTTTTTTCCCTCTCATTTCCTCTACTCTCCATTAAAAAAAGAAAATTAAACTATTTTTAATGAAGCAAAATGAAATCCCATATATTTTCCATGTCTAAAAGTATTATATTTAGTCTACTACCTTTTGGTCAGGAGGTACGTTGCATTCTTCATCATCAGTCCTCTGAAATCATGATTGGTCATTGCACTCATCAGAGTTCTTAAGTTTTTCAGACTTAATTTTATTGATTTTCACAGTGGTGTTAGTATAAAAGTTGTTCTCCTGGTTCTGCTCAATTTACTCTCCCTTGACATTGTTTATTTCAGCCCTCCATTCTAACCTATCCATGTCTTTTTAGGTGCCAGTTCTGTCATTTAGTGTATTAACTCCCATCATCATCTTTATGTTATCCACTAAATGATAAGCATGTCTTTTAGGTCTTTATCAACATGAATTGTCGCTTTAAGGATGCCACTTAAAAAGGCAGCATTGGAATATACTGAAAGATTTGAAGTTCAGCAACTTTCATTTAAGATTTCTATTGTATGTGGATTTGTGATCTGGATCCCAACTTGTAAATAAATTTAAAAAATCTATAGAACTGGTGGCGACCTTGGAAATCATTTTTACTCTCTTGTTATAAGAAATGTGGAAGGTGGAAGGATGTAGTTTCCTCAGAGAGCACAATGAGTAAATGTTAAAATCAGGATAGGAATTCAGGTGTCCTGAGTCTTTATTCAGGACTGGATTCATTGTATCAAGCTGTCTCTCAAGCCATAAGCAGAGAGTGACTAAAAAGTTTAAAACTCATCATAAATTGTAATGTAATGGCCTCATGTGCCACCTAATGTGGAGAGAAAAAAATCAGACAGAAATAAAGTTGGATCCCTACTCTTAAGCACCTTAGAAGTCATCTAGTACAACATTTTCATTTCAGAGTTGAAGAGATTGAAGTTTGGCAAAGTTAAAAGTTTCACTCCAGGTTGTTTAGGTCATATCAGAGGAAAGATTTGAATCCAAATTCTCTGATACTGTAATCTCTTCTTGGCTCTGTTTACAAGTATACCCAAGATATTCTTGTTCTCTATTTCTGATCCTAGGAGGTTACACCTGACCCTCAGGGTTCTAGGGTATCTTAAAAAGATTTTTTTTTTTTTTAATATGGGTCTTTTCTAATACCGTTGCCTCAAAGCCCTATTTGCTTTGTTTCCTTCCTCCTTCCATTATTAGACACTAATGACTAACACTCCAGTTCTATTTAAGCACTTAACTTCAAAAGGATTTTTATTTCAAATCCAGAGTTGAAACAAATGTACATTTCTCCTCAGTATCTCAAGGAGACATATTTAGTTGCCTTTTTGGAAAAGTCCTTAATTTTCCTGATATTTAGTGTGGCATTAAAAAAGAGAAATCCTGAAATAATTGTTCAAAGGTGCTTTGGCTTTTAGCCACATGCATTGAAAAGAAGAAACTCTGCAGGGGGATTATCTCTCTTATCATGCGTTCCTGATAGCAAACAACATTTATCTTGCTATCTTATCAATACCATTTTCCCCCATCTGACCTTTAGATTAGGTGGAGCTTAATATTTGCTGAGATACAGTGCTAATTTTAGAAGGAGCTGACTCTCAAACAGGCATAATGCCATTCTTATAAAAGATTGAGCTTCAGATGCCAGGCATGTTGCATGGTTTTGGAACACACATTATTAATATTTTATTGTATGGGGGAAACAATCTTGTTTCCTTGGTACTTTGAATGATTGTTGAGCTTTTTCTTTTAAATTTACTCTTGACATTTCAATGGAACACATGCCGAAAAGGCCCTTGGCTGTATTTACAACCTCCAGAAATTAACGGTCCTGATGTCAAATTGTATTTTGGACAAATTAGTTTGTTTGTTCTCTCATTATCTATTAAATAAAGGGCTATAATTGAGAAGAAAAGGATTCAAGATGGAACTAGGAACATATGGGATATTCTCCCATGTATCAATGAAAATAGTTCTTGAGTGCGTTTTTTTGTTTTTTGTTTTTTGTTGGTTTTTTGTTTTTTTTTTCTGTTGCACTGTCCTTATGAACATTAATTGTCTATCAAGCAGTAGAGCACAAGGAGTTGGCTTTTTGTCAATGTGTTCAATGCAAGAAGTATATTGAAGCTAAATAATAATAATAACTCACACTTCCATAGCTCTTTAAGTTTTACAAAGTTCTTTCCGTATGATGGTCCTATAAGGCAAATAATACAAGGGATGTTAATTCCAATTTATAGATGAAAAAACTGAAGATCAGAGAAGTTAGCTAGAAACCTAGTAAAAATCAAAGCTGGCACTGGGATTTAGTAGTGATGATTCCCAGGTAGCACACTTTCTACTGTTAAAACAGGAGGAGAAGAACAAGCTTTATTGTTTTTTAGAAAACTGTGATGCTTCTTTAGTGAAATCAAAGATCTCCCAGAAACAAGGGACCAACTTTTTAAAAGACATTTTCTTAGCATTGTTCAATATTTATAAGTAATGAAACTGTATAGTCCCCAAATGATAAAAAATGAATGATCACATAGAAGTTAATGGGGAAGTGAGGGATGGCTGGGAGCAAGCTGTGACAAATAATAAGGAACCACTGAGAACAAACAAAGTAAAGGAGGCCATCAAAGAAATGTACAATTGGGAAGGGAAGAGGCAAGGTGTTAATATGGCAAGAGTGAACAATACTAACCAGCAGCTAGCATGTGTGTTCCACTGACATCCTTGTGATATAAAAAAGCAAGGAAACTCCCAACCCATCAGGTAGATTCTACCTGCCTCTGTGACCACCAATAGTGAGCTTATAAGATGGTATGGACAGAAAGTACAATGGATGGGCAGTTAGGGATCAGCATTGAAAGAATAATATACCTCACTGAAATTGTAATCCATTTGTGTATTTGAAAATATCTTTTTTTAATTATAAGAAAATGACTTTAAGAAAAAAAAAAGATAGAGGAACAATCAAGAAGACATTAGTAGCTGCTGACCCAGCCTATAGGTCAACCCATATGCCAACCTATGAGTCACAATAAAATCATTAGAAGAATGGTCTATGTAGTATATGCCAAAGTTATCCTTGATGAAAACATCAGAACATAACAGGCAGGCTTTTTCAGGCGATTTTCTATCTCAGACCATACATTCAAAATTACACAGCTGACTTGAGAGGTATATAATGTTACTGTTCATTCTCCATGGTGTATTTTCTGTTCAGTGACCTCAAAAGTAGCATCTGACCAAGACTCCTGAAACAATGTGTCACTAATGAAGCTCTTATGACAGTCCTTAATAGATATGATTATGAAAATTACTTGGTTCAAAAATATCTTGAATCATTAAGCAAAACATTGAGCAGAGAGATATGCTCAGTTAAAGTTTGTAAGTGTCAAGTAGGTTTTTCTATCCAAATTACAAACAAATGAGGGATTTCCTATCAATGGTAAGGTTCTCCCAAGGCTCTTATTTTACAAATGCCATGCCAAATGCAATGGATAGTGTACTAGACTTTCAGTCAGAATTAATTCTTTTATACTGCCTCAGATACTTGCTAGCTCTTCCTTAGTTTCAGTTTCTTAATATGTTAATCAAATATGAACAATAATAGCACTTAACTCACTGAATTGTTTTGAGAACCAAATGTTTTGCAAATTTGTAATCATGATACAAATTTGAGCTACTATTACTAGTACTGCATTATATTAATAGTAGTAGTACTAATTCAATGGCTTTCAGAACAGTATGGATGTGCTCAGTAAAAGCTAAAATTATTAAGGACTCTATTCTTAGTGTTAATTAAATATCAGTTACCCTCTCTCAAATCCTGACCAGATTAGGTAATATTCAAATCTCATTTCTAAAGTGTCTCATCACACTTTCCAGGTGCACATAGAAGTTAGATGAGTGTACAATTATGAGAATATTCCTGATGTTCCAATATTTCTGTTGATTTGCCAGGTCAATGATGATGACCATTGTTGACTTATGGTTATTGATCTATACATGGCTATAGTTCCAGTTCTGCTCTTTTTACTTACTACTTGTGTGATCTGAGTGAACATACAATTTTTCTGAGATTCAGATTCCTCATTTATAAAAGAAGGGAGTTGGATCAGATGTCATAATGTCCCTTTAAGTTCTAGAAATAGTCATCTATGAAACGTTTCTTTCCTTTCATCTAATCCTAGCTTCTCAGCCCTCAGTGTTGCATTAGCTCATTAGCATATGTACTCTTCTCACAGAACTTTCTACCACCTCTAACATCTTGCTTTTGCTGGTTTAAAGATCCATGGGACCTTAGCCCCAACTTTCTGGCCCATAGACATCTCTCACCTCTGTTCAAATATTACCTGACCAGAATGGACTATCACCCAACACACTAAATTTTCCACAGCACAAGAATTTCTAGTAATGACTGCACACATGGGACAACAAGAGAGGGAATCAAATGTGTATCAGCTGGAACAACAGAATTACAAATCACTGCTTTAGAAATAAGGAATATTTAGCAACTCTCTAAATGAGAATATTGTTCCTAAAGATGAGTTACAGTAGCTATTTTTCAAAAATTATACTCACTAGCTGAGAATGCATCAACAATATGCTTTGAAAAGGGTTATTCTGGAGCAGCTAGGTGGAGCAGTGGATAGAGCACCAGCCCTGAAGTCAGGAGGACCTGAGTTCAAATCTGGCCTCAGACATTTAATACTTCTTAGCTGTGTGATCCTGGGCAAGTCACTTAACCCCAATTGTCTCAGAAAACAAAACAAAAACAAAAACAAACCCGGTTATTCTAGGGTGTATCAATCATTGTAATAGCAAATTAAAATCATCATGAGTCAGCACACATAGAATATTTTTACACTTGTAAAAATGTTGACCAAAGAAGAGAAAATGGAAACTCCATATTTTGTGTTGCTGAAGAAATGTATTTTACAGTTAGCTTCATTAATATCTTCCTTCCCCAATATATTCCTCTCTTTTACCCATACAGAGAACACTCATCCATTACAAAGAAGAAAGTAACAAAATTATCAGAATGAATAACAGCTAATTCATGGTTGGCTGTATATGCACTACTCCACATCTATAAACTCCTGTCTCTGCACATAAGGGAAGGACGTATGCTATATCTCTTATGCAGGTCCCAACTTGGTCCGAGTTGTACAACTTTGAATTTTGACTCTTTGTTGTGTTTTTATTGACATCGATGTAGTCATTTTTCTATTTTTGTGTATTTCACTTTGCATTCATTTACAGCTCTGTTTGCCTCCTTGTGTCCTTCATATTTGTCATCTTATGGCTCAGTAATATTTCATTAAATTTCAAGTCTTTGCTGTAATAAAAAGGTGGTTATAAATATTTAATGTATATTGCACTTTTCTATCATTGAGCTTTATGAACCACATGTTTGGGGCATGTTCTTTATTTAAAAGGATATTTCGTTTTCTTGGGATAATGTTTCTTATTTTTAAATTTTTTGTACTAAGTTTATTTTATTTTTATTTATTTATTTTTATTGCTTTTTGCTGAGGCAACTGGGGTTAAGTGACTTGCCCAGGGTCACACAGCTAGAGAATGTTAAGTGTCTGAGACCAAATTTGAACTCAGGTCCTCCTGACTTCAGGGCTGGTGCTCTATCCACTGCACCACCTAGCTGCCCCACTAAGTTTATTTTTAATACACATTGTTTTATGAATCATGTTGGGAGAGACAAATCATAGCAAAAGGGAAAAACCATGGAAGAGATTAAAAAAAAAAAAAAGGAAAAAAGAAGTGAACATAGCATGTGTTAATTTGCAATTGGTCTCCTTAGATTTTTTTGGGGGGGATGCAGATGGTACTTTCTGTCCAAAATCTTTTGGAATTGTCTCGAATCTTGGAACCACTGAAAAGAACCAAGCCTTTCATATTTGATCATCGTACATTTTTGTTGTTATTATGTACAATGTATTCCTAGTTTTGTTTGTTTTGTTTGGCATCAGTTCATGTAAATCTTTCCAGGCCTTTCTGTGATCAGCTTGCTCATCATTTTTATAGAATAATAATATTCCATTACCTTCATGTACCGCAGTTTGTTCAGTCATTCTCCAAATGATGAGTAACCACTCTTTTTCCAATTCTTTGCTACCACAAAAGTAGCTGCTACAAACATTTTTTCACATGTGGGTCCTTTTCCCTCCTTTATGATTTCCTTGGGATACAGACTCTTGGGATAATTTTAAATTGCTTTCATGAATGGTTGGACCAAATTGTATCTCTCTTTAGAGTGCCTTACTGAGTTTTTGTAAGCTCTCCAACATTGGCTGCTCTTAACTTTTATCAGCTTTGCAAATTTGCTTTTGTGACATATTAATAAATGAAAATTGTATTGATTTATTTTTCTTATAAGTGATTAGAATATGGCTATTAATGAGTTCCAATTCTTTTGAGAACTGTTATTCATATTCTTTATTTATCCATTTGAGAAATTTTTTTGTGATATATATTTGATTTTTCTATAAATTTTGGAAGCCATATCTTTCTCAGAGATAATTTGATGCAATTGAAAGTTTTACCATTTGTATACTTATCACACATCTTTATAGTTGCAAAATATTTTGGTTTCACACCATTTTTTTCTTTTGTAGACATCTCTATCCTTTTAAATTAAAATTTTGTTCTCTACCCTTAGCTATGAAAGGTCTTGAATCTGATTCTTTAAAACATTTTTTATGGTGTCATCTTTAATATTTAGATCACATATTCATTTAGAGCAAAATACAGTATGTGATAGAAGATGTTAGTCTGAACATAATTTCTGCCAAATAGCTTCCTTATGATATGAGAAGTTTTTACTCCAAGTAACTTTTTTTTTTTTTTTGCTTTTTGCTGAGGCAATTGGGGTTAAGTGACTTGCCCAGGGTCACACAGCTAGGGAATGTTAAGTGTCTGTCTGAGACCAGATTTGAACTCAGGTCCTCCTGACTTCAGGGCTGGTGCTCTATCCACTGCGCCACCTAGCTGCCCCTACTCCAAGTAATTTACGTTCTCAAGTTTATTGAATATTAGATTGTGGATGCAATTGATTTTGATTTATCATTATCTAGACTGAAGATTTTAATTTTAAAATTTTCATTTCATTATAAACTTAATGTGCACTACTTTTTGGTATATTTGTTTCTAAAAATGGGTACATTAAATGAGTCTTTGTAAGTAGAATCACAGTTCTCCTTTTACTTGGATAATAAGGTTTTCCTCCAAGGGATCAGTCTTATTTTTAATTAATTTTTTTTTAAATAGTATTTCATTTTTTCACCAGTTCAGTGTCAAGAAGATTTTTAGCATTCTTTTTTCAAGATTTTTGTTTCAAATTTTTCTCCTTTCCTCTCTCCCTCTCTTCCCCTCTTTCAAATATGATAGGCAGTTTGATATAGTTTATACATGCACTGTCATGTAAAACATATTTCTATATTAGTCACAGTTGTGAAAGAAGAAAAAAGATCAAAAGGAAAAAAAAAACATGAGAAAGATTAAGATGAAAAAAATATGCTTCCATCTGCATTCCAAATTCATCAGTTATTTATATAGTTGTGAATTTTTTCTTCATGAGCCCTTTGTATTTAGATCATTGTGTGCTGAAAAGAGCTGAGGCAGTCATAGTTGGTCATCCCATGATGTTGTTGATATGATGTACAATGTTTTCCTGTTTCTGCTCATTTCACTTTGTGTCAGTTTATACAGGTCTTTCCAGGTGTTTCTGAAATCTGCCTGTTCATCATTTCTTCTTGTACAATAGTATTCTGTTACATTCTTATGTCACAGCTTATTCATTCAGCCATTCTTCAACTAATGTACGTCTCATCAATTCCCAATGTTTTGTTGTCATGAAAATGCTGCTATAAATGTTTTTAAACCTGTAGGTCTCTTCCCCTTCCTTGTTTTTTTTTTTTTTTTTAAATAACAATCTCTTTGGGATATAGGCCTAGTAGTGGTATTGGTGGATCAAAGGCAATTTGGTTGCCTTTTGATCACACTCCCAAATTGTTCTCCAGAATGGTTGGATCAGTTCACAACTCCAGTTGCATTAGTATTCCAATTTTCCCACATCTCCAACATTTATTACTTTCCTTTTTTGTTGTATTAGCCAATCCAATAGGCATGAGGTGGTATCTTTTTTTTTTTTTTTTTCCTGAGGCAATTGGGGTTAAGTGATTTGCCCAGGGTCACACAGCTAGGAAGTGTTAAGTGTCTGAGATCACATTTGAACTCAGGTCCTCCTGATTTCAGGGCTGATGCTCTATCCACTGTGCCACCTAGCTGCCCCTATGAGGTGGTATCTTAAAGTTGTTTTAATCTGGATTTTTCTGATCAACAGGGATTTAGAACACTTCTTCATGTGCCTATAGATAAGTTTGTTTTCTTCATCTGAAAACTTCTGTTTACATTCTTTGGCTATTTATCACTTGAGGAATGGCTTGAATTCTTATAAATTTGACACATCTTTCTATATATTTGAGAAATGATGCCTTTATCAGCGATATTTACTATATTGTTTTCTAAACTTCTAATTTCCTTCTAATTTCAGTTGCACTGGTTTTCCTTGTACACTTTTTTTAATTTAGTATAATCAGAATGATCTATTTTGCATTTTGTAATATTCTCTATCTCTTGTTTGATCACTAATTTTCCTTTTCCTAAAAGTCTGATAGGTAGACTATTCTTTGATCTTTCATTTCCATATGGTGTCATCTTTTATGTCTAAATCCTGCACCCATTTTGGTCATATCTTGGCAAAAGGTATAAGATGTTGTTTTATATCTAGTTTGTGACCTATTGTTTTCCAGTTTTCCCAAGTTTTTTTTTTTTCAAATGCTGACTTCTTATCCCCCCAAATTGGGATCTTTGGGTTTATCAAACACTAGGTTAATTTTGTCATTGACTATTGTGTATCTTGTCTATTCCACTTATCCACCCCTCTATTTTTCAGCCAGTAGCAAATAGTTTTTAATGATTATTGGTTCATAATATAATTTGAGATCTGGTATTACTAACCCACTTTCCTTTGTATGTTTTTTATTAATTCTCTCAATGTTCTTGACTTTTTGTTCTTCTAGAACTTTACTGTGTGATTATAGGTCTGAACTTCATCTCTCTGAGTCTCAGGTTATAATCTCATTTTTAAAATGGGGAAGATAGTGCTTATATAACTAAACCAAAAGATTGTTGAGAACATTGAAAACTTTAAAATTCTATACAAATATGTTATTACTATAATATGGAAGAATGAAATTTTAATCTACATTTATATAGAAAATTGTAAGCCTAAATATATTCCTTTCTATATTGCTCCATTGTGGACTAGAGTAAGGGGTGCTATTGTTGGCCTAATATAAGTTGACTTAGAGATCACTGGCATATCTTTCCACAGACAGCCTTATTCCTGGGGAAATGAGAGGTTGGCTTCTGATATCTGAAAGGGGAGACCCAGTTGTGTCTGAAGTGAAGAATATGAATATGCTCAGTAATTATAGAACCCTAGAGAGTCAACTTAAAATTACTCGAAATAATTAACAACTTTAGCAAAGTTACGGGATATAGGTTCAACCTCTGTAAATCATCAGCATTTCTTTATATGACCAACAAAATCCATCAGCAAGAGATAAAAAGGCATGGTGCTAAATGCTTTACATATTCATTTTCACAACAACCCAGGGAGATAGGTGCTATTATTATAGCTATTTTAAAGATGAGGAAACTGAGGCAAAAGAAGATCAAGTGACTTGCCCAATGTCAAACAGTACATCAGAAGCTGGTTTTAAATACAGTTCCTCTTGACTCCTAATAGTCTATCCAGTGTGCTACTTAGTTGGCCTGTGATGAATGACAGTCACTTAAGTTTTCAATTACATCTATCTATGCCACATTTCCTGTGAATATATGAATCACCAAAATAGATAGGAATAGATAGGAAAAATCTGTCTCTTTTTATCTCTCCCTCTCTCCCTTCCTCTGTCTCTCTATCTCTTTTGTATCTCTCTGTCTCTTTGGCTCTGTATCTGTCTATCTTTGTCTCTCTGTCTTTCTTTTTCTGTATGTTTCAGTCTCTCTCACTGTCTTTTTCTGCCTGTCTCTCTCTCTCTGTCTCTGTGTCTCTGTTGCTCTTGTCTGTTCATTTCTGTCTGTCTCTCTCTGCCTATCTCTCCTTCCTCTGAAAAATTATTGAACCCATGTTGCTTGCATACATGGTTCTGAACCTAGCTATGCTTCTGTACAGTGGTTTGGTAATATTCCCATGGGTTCAGATACAGAATCCACTAACGAAGTGTTTGTACCCTATATATTTGTGCAGTTATCCCTTAAGATGATTTAGATGGAAAGAGGAATGTGTATGTGTGTGTGTGTGTGTGTGTGTGTGTGTGCACGCACATGCACAGGTGTGAAATACACAATTTACATTTGGACTTATATGGTAGTACTATTTCAGTAGAAATGTCTGATTCTCATCAGTCATTTCCATTTTATACAAGATTGAAATGATGTTCATTATTTTTATTTATTTTTTTGAGATTGTTTTGTATCCTAATATATTAAAATAAAGAAAAGGTCACACTTGCCTGTGTGATCTTTAATCATTATTCAATTCTTTCCATGGTGATTTTGCCTTCTGATTCTACAATCTCAGGGCAGTTTTCTTTCAGCATTTCCTGGAAGATAGTGTTTAGATTCTTTTTTTCATCATGGCTTTCAGGAAGTCCAATAATCCTTAGATTGTCTCTCCTAGATCTATTTTCCAAGTCAGTTGTTTTTCCTACGAGATATTTCATATTTTCTTCTAATTTTTCATTTTTTTTGTTTTTGTTTGACTGATTCGTGAAGTCTTATTGAGTCATTCACTTGCATTTGTTCAATTCTTATTTTTAAAGTGTTGTTTTCTTCAGTTACCTTTTTAAGTTCCTTTTGTAACTGGCCAAATGAATTTTTTTGTTCATTGCACTCTTTTTCCACTACACTAATTTTATTTTTCAGTGCATTATTGTCTTTTTCCACTTCCCTAATTTTATTTTTCAATAAATTGGTGTCTTTTTCATATCTCTTTTGCAGGGCATCATATCCTTCTTGCAAGATATCGTATCCTTGCACTGATTTCAGTTTATTTTCCCATTTATCCTCCAGCTCTCTTTTGAGGTTCTTTATGCAATCTTCCAGAAAGGCCTTTTGAAAAGGGGACCAGTGATGGTCCTTGCTGATTTTCTCTGGAGTTTTGTCTAAAGGAACCTCTGGATCTGGGGTGATCACTTCTTTCTCTTTATAAAAGCTGTCTATGATGAGAACTCTCTTTTGCTTCTTCATTTTTTTTTTTAGACAGCGTGGATGTCTCTTTAAGGCTTGGGGGAAAAAATGGCGGCTGAAGTTCTTTGCCCTGGGGCAATTCGGTGAATTAACTTAAGTTGCTGGGCTGGTGGGGGCTAGGACTAAGTCCAAATTACTCCTTAAAAAAGGCAAGACTGCCAGAACACCTGCCCCAATCAGGGCAGAGTGTCCCGAGTGCCTCAGCTAAACTCCAGGTGTTTGGAGTTTGGAGTTTGGAGTTTCTGCCAGGATGAGCTGAGTCCCACCCTCACTTCCGGCCTACACCCAAGTAAACTGTTTATCCCTCTCTCTTAGTTAAACAAACCTGATATGAAGTTCTTCAGAAGGCAGTGTCCAAATATTTCTGGATTTGTTGACTTGAAGATCAGTTCAGAGGCTTATTTTATTGTTGGTTTGAGAGAAGATTGGAGGAGGATGCAGAGAGTCACATTTTCACTCCGCCATCTTGGCCTTTAATCATTATTCAAATGGAATAATTATAGCCTCTTTTTTCCCAACAAATGTTTGAGGATAAATTGTCAATGCCTGCTTTGCCAAAAAATCCATTTTTATGGCTTGGTCCTGGTCCCAGTCCATTTGGTCAAGACAAGATTTTACTGGATATGTATTCATGAATATGCTAATACATTGACACATCTGATTTCTGTTTATGCTTTTACTAGAAGGATAATTTGTGGCAAAAAAAAGGTAACTGAGTGGATGCCCATCAGCTGGAGAATGATTGACTAAGTTATGGTATATGAATGTTATTGTTAGAAATGATCAGGAGGCTGATTTTAGAGAGGCCTGGAGAGATTTACATGAACTGATGTAAAGTGAAATGTTCGGAACCAGGAGATCATTGTATACAGCAACATCACTGTTATATAGTGATCAGTTCTGATGAACATGACATTCTAACAATGAGATCGTTGATGCCAGTTCCAATGACCTTGTGAAAAAGAGAGCCATCTACCCTAGAGAGAGGACTGTGGGAATTTAATGTTTATTACAATATAACATTCTCTTTTTCATATTGTTCACTTGCATTTTATTTTCTTATTCATTTTGTTTCCTTTTTGATCTGATTTTTCTTGTGCAAAAAGATAATTGTATAAATATTTACACATATTGAATTTAACATATATTTTAAGATGTATAACATATATTAGATTGCTTGCCATCTAGGAGAGGGGGTGGGAGGGAAGGAGGGGAAAATCTTAAATGCAAGGGTCAATGTTGAAAAATTATTATCCCTGCATATGTTTTGAAAATGAAAGGCTTTAATAAAAGAAAAAAATTGAAGAATTTTAGATTTCCCATTTGGTGCCCATTTGAGGATTTCTAATTTGTTCTTTTTTCAAGTCTTTTTAGATACATACCCAATTTATTGATTTGCTCTTTTTCCATTTTGTTGATATAATAATCTAGAGAAATAAATTTTCCTCTAAATACTACTTTGACTACATCTCATCAATTTTGGTGTGTTGCCTCATTGTTGTCATTCCCCTAAATGAAACTATTGATTGCTTCTTTGATATGTTGTTTGATCCACCTAATCTTTAAAATTAGATTATATAGTTTTCTATCTTTCCACTGTCCTTTGTGGAGTGTAATTTTTATTGCATTATTATCCAAAAAATACATTTCACATTTCTGCCTTTTTTGCATTGGATTTTGAGGATTTTATGCCCTATTATATGGGCGATTTTTGTGTAGGTACTCTGTGATGCTTGGGAAAAAGTATATTCCTTTCAGTTCCAATTCTGTTTTCTCCAAAGGTCTCTTATATCTATCTTTCCTCATATTTTATTTACCTTATACCCATATATCATGTCTATTTATATTCCTGGCTATACTATTAGTGATACAAATTTTAAGAATTACAAGTATTATTTTCTCATATAGGGAAGTAAACAGTTTAAGTTTTATTGAATCTCTTATGTTTTTCTCCCCTTTCTGTCTTTTTATGCCTCTCTTGTACACACACACACACACACACACACACACACACACACGCACACACACACACATACACACCAATATACACACAGATAAATATCTAAATCTATCTATCTGTCTATATGTATATAGATATGAGGCCAAGGTTTTGGTTTGGTTCTGTGTTCTTATGAAAGCTTGCAATCCTTCTATTTCATTGAAAGAACTTTCTCTCTTTTGATTTATAATGTTTAATTTTGCTAGGAAAGTGATTCAGTCCCAGCTTTTTTATCTTCTGGAATATTATGTTCTATGATCTCCTATCCATTAATGTTGCAGCTGCCAAGTTCCATTTAATCCTGACTCTCTCATATATAGGAATTATTTCTTTCTGGCTAATTGTAGTATTTTTTTCTTGCCCTGGCAGGTCATCTTATGACTCCTGATTTCTTTTCCACCAAAGTGCTGTATTGGACACTGTTCATTTTCCTCTCTTTTTATATACTCTCTCTTCTTTGGCTTTTCATGACTATTCTTTCTTGGTTCTCCTATCACCTATTTGATGTACCCCCTTATTCTCTAGTCATTCACATCAGGCTTTCTTACTCTGTGTACTTAAGATCTATGTAATTAAACTTACTTCTATTCTCTTAACATACTATTTCTTTTATTATTATTATTATTATTTTTTAATAAAAGCTTTTTATTTGCAAAACATATGTATGGGTAGTTCCTCAACATTGATCTTTACAAAGCTTTCCATTACAAATTTTCCCCCCAGTCCCCTCCCCTCCCCTAGATGGCAGGAAGTCCACTGCATGTTAATTATATTAAAATACTTGACAAATCAAATATATGTATACATATTTCCATACTTACCTTGCTACACAAGAACAATCGTATCTACATGAACAAAAAATATCTGAGAAAGGAAACCCAATGCAAGCAAACATTGATAGAGATCATGGAAATGATATGTTGTGGTTCACATTTCACTCCCTCTCTCTGGGTATATATGGCTTTCTTCACTGAACAATTGGAACTGGTTTGATACATTTCATTGTTGCAGAGAACCATGTCCATCAGAATTGATCATCATATAGTATTGTGGTTGCCGTGTATAATGATCTCCTGGTTCTGCTCATTTCACTCAGCATTAGTTCATGCAAGTCTCTCCAGGACTCTCTGAAATCATTCTGCTGGTCATTTCTCACAGAACAATAATATTTCATAACACACATATACCATAATTTATTCAGCCACTCTCCAATTGATGGGCATTCATTCAGTTTCCATTTTCTAGCCACTACAAAAAGGGCTGCCACAAACATTCTTACACATGTGGGTCCCTTTCCCTCCTCTAAGATGTCTTTGGGATATAAGCCAAATAGAAACACTATGGGGTCAAAGGGTTTGCACAGTTTGATAACTTTTTTTTTTTTTCGCTTTTTTTTTTCTCTGAGGCAATTGAGGTTAAGTGACTTGCCCAGGGTCACACAGCTAGTGTTTGTTAAGTTAAGTGTCTGAGACCAGATTTGAACTCAGGTCCTCCTGACTTCAGGGTTGGTGCTCTATCCACTGCACCACCTAGCTGCCCCAGTTTGATAACTTTTTTTTAGCATAGCTCCAAATTGCTCTCCAGAATCCAGAATGGTTGGATCCGTTCACAGTTCCACCAACAATGCATTAGTGTTCCAGCTTTCTCACATCCCCTCCAGCATTCATCATTATCTTTTCCTGTCATTTTAGCCAATCTGACTAGTACCTCAGAGCTGTCTTAATGTGTATTTCTCTGATCAATAGTGATTTGTAGCAACTTTTCATATGACTAGAAATGGTTTTAATTTCATCATCTGAAAATTGTCTGTTCATATCCCTTGACCATTTATCTATTGAAGAGTGGCTTGAATTCTTATAAATATGAGACAATTCTCTATATATTTTAGAAATGAGGCCTTTATCAGAACCCTTAAAGGTAAAGATGATTTCCCAATTTGATGCTTCCCTCCTAATCTTGTCTGCATTAGTTTTGTTTGTACAGAAACTTTTTAACTTAATATAATCAAAATTATCTATCTGGTATTCAATTAAGAGTTCCAAATCTTCTTTGGACATAAATTTATTCCATCTCCACAGGTCTGAGAGGTAGACTATATTACGGTCCTCTAATTTGCTTACAATATCACTCTTTATATCTAGATCATGAACCTATTTAGATCTTATCTTGGTATGTGGTGTTAGGTGTGGGTCAAGCCCTAATTTCTTCCACACTAGTTTCCAATTTTCCCAGCAGTTTTTGCTGAATAGTGAGTACTTATCCCAAAAGCTGGGGTCTTTGGGTTTATCAAACACTAAATTGCTAAAGTTATTGCCTAGATTGTCCTGATAGCCTATCCTATGCCACTGATCGACTGCTCTATTTCTCAGCCAATACCAAATGGTTTGGCTGACCGCTGCTTTATAATATAGTTTTAGATCTGGTACAGCAAGGCCACCTTCATCTGCCTTTTTTTTTTTCATTAATTCCCTTGAAATTCTTGACCTTTTGTTCTTCCAAATGAACTTTGCTACTATTTTTTCTAGATGTGTAAAATAATTTCTTGGGAGTTTGATTGGTATGGCACTAAATAAGTAGATCAGCATGGGTAGTATTGTCATTTTTATTATATTCGCTCGTCCTACCCATGAGCACTTAATGTTTTTCCAATTGACTAGGTCTGATTTTATTTGTGTGGAAAGTGTTTTGTAGTTTAATTCGTATAGTTTCTGACTTTTCCTTGGCAGATCGATTCCCAAATATTTTATGCTATCATCTGTTATTCTGAATGGAATTTCTTTTTTTATCTCTTGCTGCTGAACTTTGTTGGTAATACATAAAAATGCTAATGATTTATGTGGATTTATTTTGAATCCTGCAACTTTGCTAAAGTTGTGAATTGTTTCTAGTACTTTTTTAGTTGAGTCTCTAGGGTTCTCTTAGTATACCATCATGTCATCTGCAAAGAGTGATAATTTGGTTTCTTCATTACCTACTCTAATTCTTTTTATCTCTTTTTCTTCTCTTATTGCCAAAGGTAGCATTTCTAATACAGTATTAAATAGTAATGGTGACAGTGGGCAGCCTTGTTTCACTCCTGATCTGATTGGGAATGGTTCTAGCTTGTCTCCATTACATACAATGCTTGCTGATGGTTTTAAGTAGATGCTACTAATCATTTCAAGGAAAAGCCCATTTATTCCTATACTTTCTAGTGGTTTTAATAGGAATGGGTGTTGGATTTTATCAAATGCTTTTTCTGCATTTATTGAGATAATCATATGATTTTTGTTAGTTTGGCTATTGATATAATTGAGTATGCTGATAGTTTTCCTAATATTGAACCAGCCCTGCATTCCTGGTATAAATCCTACTTGGTCATAGTGTACTATCTTGGGGATGACTTTCTGGAATCTCATTGCTAATATCTTATTTAAAATTTTTGCATCAATATTCATTAGGGAAATTGGTCTATAGTTTTCTTTCTGTTTTCACCCTACCTGGTTTAGCTATCAGCACCATATTGGTATCATAGAAAGAATTTGGTAGTATACCTTCTGTCCCTATTTTTTCAAATAGTTTGTATAGTATTGGAATTAATTGTTCTTTGAATGTTTGGTAGGATTCACATGTAAATCTATCTGGCCCTGGAGATTTTTTCTTAGGGAGTTGGTTAATAGCTTGTTCTATTTCTTTTTCTAAAATGAGGCTATTTAAATAATTTATTTCCTCTTCTGTTAATCTGGGCAATCTATATTTTTGTAGATATTTCTCCATTTCATTTACTGGCATAAAGCTGGGCCAAGAAACTCCTAATTATTACTCTAATTTCCTCTTCATTGGAGGAAAGTTCTCCCTTATCATTTTAGAGACTAATAATTTGATTTTCCTCTTTCCTTTTTCTTATCAAATTAACTAAAGGCTTATCTATTTTGTTGCTTTTTTCATAAAACCAACTCTTAGTTTTATTTATTAATTCAATAGTTTTCTTATTTTCAATTTTATTAATTTCCCCTTTTATTTTTAGAATTTCCAATTTGGTATTTAATTGAGGGTTTTTAATTTGTTCTTTTTCTTGGTTTTTTTTTTTAATAATAAGCCCAATTCATTGATCTTTTCTTTCTCTATTTTTTGCAAGTTAGCATCTAGAGATATAAAATTGCCCCTTATAACTGCTTTGGCCATATCCCACAAATTTTGATATGTTGTTTCATTATTGTCATTCTCTTGTATGAAATTATTGATTGTGTCTATGATTTGCTCTTTCACCCATTCATAACATATTATCTCTCAATGTTATCATCAGTTCTTCTAGGTTTAATTATCTTCTCTGTTCTGGTGTTGCATCAATTTCCATGTCAAGTTTCAGTCTCCTTTGATTCTTCCATTAGTGATCATTTATTGGATTTTTCAAACTGAATATCCTAGAAATAGCTCAAATTATGTTAATACATAAATAATTTTTTTAAAAAAGTACTCAAATATACTCCTCTTCCAAACTTCCCTATTTCTTTTGATGGTGTCAACTTCTATTCTTCCAAACAACTGGGAGGTATAAGGGATAGAGTGGTAGAACTGACATGAAGAAAAACTGAGTTCAAAGTCTACCCTCAGACCCTTTGTAATTCTTCCTTATTGAAAAATGGAAATAACAAACCCTACATTGCAAGGTTGTTACGTGGATCAAATGATACAATATTTGCAAAGTTCTTAGCACAGTTCCTCACACATAGTAAGCCCTTATTTTCTACTTCCTTCCATTTTTCCAGATTCATCATTTTTGCCATCATATTTTTGACTTTTCAGTCTCCTTCATAATACACAATAATAACAAATAATAATAATAATTCATAAAACACTTTAAGATTTGCAAAATGCTTTACAACTATTTTTTTTTATCTTCACAATGACCTTGGGAGGTAAATGTTTGATTGTCTGCATTTTTATTTGTAGGGAAACTGAGGTTGAATGAGGTTAAATGCCTTGCCTACAGTTACACAAATCTCACTGTACTGACTAGTAGAAAAGTCTTGTCATTTGTATTTCACCAATATCCCTCACACTTGGCCTATTCTCTATAGTTATACAGTTAACACCTTAATTCAAGCAGTCATCACATTTCACCTGGAGTAGTTCAACCCCATTCTGTTTTGTCTCCTCTACTCATTTCTGTCCCAAATTCCAATTCATCTTCTATATTTTTGCTGAAATAATTTTTCTTAAGCATTATTCTGACCATGTAACCCTGCTCCCCATTTCTGACTGGACTAATGATCATCCTCTTCCACTTTTGTGCAATTTTTTTTATTTTTGCCATTTGCATTACTATCAGATTTGTTTATAAGATTTCCCCCTCTTTATTCTTTTCTCCCCTTAGATTGTGAATTCCTTGACAGCAGAGACTGTCCTTTGCTTTTCTTTGTATTCCCCAATGCTTAGTACAGTGTCCAGAATATAGTAGGCACTAAATAAAGGTTTATTTAATGTCTAATATTTTTAGTTAAATTTATTACTGTTATTCTTAGCTAGACCTCTGATTTCATTGCAACAGGAAACTCTTAATAAAGAAACTCCCTCTACTTATGTAAATTGACACCCATTCTGTAATGTATAGTTTTAATGAATTGCTAGATTTAGAACAGTGAGGAACTTAGTGACTTGCCTACAGTCACACAGGCGATACTATGTCAGAGACAGGAATTGGATTTAGAATTCAGCAAACTGCACTAGAACTGGAATATTATTTTCTCAGCCAAAATTGTCACTCACTAGTTAAGAAAAATTGTCGATTTCCTAAATGCTGATAACCTGAAATCTACTGGAACCAAATAGCTTTCTAAATAGAGACACAAAAGAAATAATCAGGCATACTGTGAACTACTGGACCTTTCTCAAAGATAGTCTTGGTGAACCCACCAGAAGAGTTTATATTCTAGTACTTTTGTTCAATTACAAAAACAAATGAACATTGTTGGGGCTGTATACAAATGCTGATGATTTATGTAGATTTATTATGTATCCTGCACCTTTGCTAAAGTTGTAGATTGTTCCTAATTTTTTTTTTTTTTTGGTGATTCTCTAGGGTTGTCTATGTATACCATCATATCATCTGCAAAGAGTGATATTTGATTTCTTCATTACCTACTCTAATTCCTTTAATCTCTTATTTTCTTATTGCAAAAGCTAATATTTTTAATACAATATTAAATAGTAATAGTGATAGTGGGCAGCCTTGTTTCACTCCTGATCTTATTGGGAATGGTTCTAGTTTATCCCCATTACATATGATGCTTGCTGATGGTTTTAAATAGATGCTATTGACCTTATTAAGGAAAAGTCTATTTACTTCTATATTCTCTAGTATTTTTAATTGGAATGCATGTTGAATTTTATCACATGGTTTTTCTGCATCTATTGAGATAATAATATGTTTTTTGTTAGTTTGGTTATTAATATAGTCACTTATGCTAATAGCTTTTCTAATATTGAATCAGCCCTGCATCCCTGGTTTAAATCCTGCTTGGTCATGGTGTGTTATCCTGGAAATGATTTTCTGTAATCTCTTTTCTAATATTTTATTTAAGATTTTTGCATCAATATTCATTAGGGAAATTGATCTATAATTTTCTTTCTCTGTTTTCATCCTACCTGGTTAAGCTATCAGCATCATGTCTGTATCATAAAAGGAATTTGGCAGGAGTCTTTCTTTCCCTATTTTTTTCAAATAGCTTGTATAGTGTTGGAGTTAATTGTTCTTTAAATGTTTGGTAGAATTCACATGTAAATCCATCTGGCCCTGGAGATTTTTTCTTTGGGTGTTGATTAATAGCTTGTTCTATTTCTTTTTCTAAAATGGGACTTTTTAGTAATTTATTTCCTCTTCTGTTAATCTGAGAAATCTATATTTTTGTAAGTATTCCTCTGTTTCACTTAGGTTATCAAATTTATTGGCATAAAGTTGGGCAAAATAACTCCTAATTATTAAATCATCAGCATTTTTATACATCACCAACAAAGTCCACCAGCAAGAGATAAAGAGAAATTCCATTTGAAATAACTGTCGATAGTATAAAATATTTGGGAATCTATCTTCTAAGGGAAAGTCAGGAAATATATGAAAACACATATTTTGACACTTTCTACACAAATAAAGTCAGATCTAACATATTGGAAAAATATCAAATGCTCTTGGATATGTCGAGTGAATATAATAAAAATGACAATATTGCCAAAATCAATCTATTTATTGATTGCTATATAAATCAAATTCCCCAGAAATTATTTTACAGACTAAGAAAAATTAATAGACAATTAATCTGGAAAAACAAAAGGTCAAGAATTTCAAGGGAATTAATGAAAAAAACATGCAAATGGAGGTGACTTAGCTGTACCAGATCTAAAACTATATTATAAAGCAGTGGTCATCAAAACCATTTGGTACTGTTTAAGAGAGTAGTCTATCTGGAATAGGTTAGGTTTCCAAGACAAAAGAGTCAATGAATATCACAATCTAGTGTTTGACAAACTCAAAGACACCAGCTTTTGGAATAAGAATTCACTATTTAAAAAAAACTGCTGGGAAAATTGGAAACTAGTATGGTGGAAATTAGGTTTTGACCCACACCTAATACAATATACCCAGAAAAAAATCGAAATTTGTTTATGACCTAGACATAAGGAATGATATTACAAATTAGAAAAACATAGGATAGTTTACCTCTCATATCTGTAGAGGAGGAAGAAATTTGTGACCAAAGAAGAACTGGAGATCATTATTGATCACAAAATAGATAATTTTGATTAAAGTAAGTTAAAACTTATGCAGACAAAAACTAATGTAGACAAGATTACAAGAGAAACAATAAACTGCAAAAACATTTTTACATTCAAGGGTTCTGATAAAGGCCTCCTTTCTTTCTTTCCTTTTTTTTTCTTTATTAAAGCTTTTTATTTGCAAAACATATGTATGGGTAATTCTTCAACAATGACCCTTACAAAGCTTTCAGTTACAAATTCTTCCCCTTTAGTCTCCACTCCTTCCCTAGATGGCAGGAAGTTCACTACATGTTAATAATGTTAAAATACTTGACAAGTTGTGCAAGAAAAATCCTATCTACTAGAAAAAAAAAAAAGAAAATCAGAGAAAGGAAACACACTGCAAGCAAATATCAATAGAGAGCATGAAAATGTTGTGTTGTGGTTCACATTTCATATACCTTTCTCTGGGTGTATATGGCTTTCTTCACTAAACAATTGGAACTGGTTTGAGACAATTCTTTGTTGCAGAGAGCCATGTCCATCAGAGTTGATCATCATGTATTATTGTTGTTGCTGTGTATAATGATCTCCTGGTTCTGCTCGTTTCACTCAGCATCAGTTCATGCAAGTATCTCCAGGTCTCTCTGAAATCTCTCTGAAATCATCCTGCTGGTCATTTCTTATAGAACAATAATATTCTATAACATTCATATACCATAATTTATTCAGCCATTCTCCAATTGATGGGCATCCATTCAGTTTCCAGTTTCTAGCCACTACAAAAAGGGCTTCCCCATAAAGGCCTCATTTCTAAAATATATAGAGAATTGACCCAAATTTATAAGAATTCAAGCAAGCCATTTTCCAGCTGATTAATGGTCAAAGGATATGAACAGACAGTTTTCAGATGAAGAAAGTGAAACCATCTCCAGTCATATGAAAAGGTGCTCTAAATTATTATTGATCAGAGAAATGGAAATTAAGACAACTCTGAGATGCTTTACACACCTGTCAGTTTGGCTAAGATGACAGGAAAAGATAATGACAAATATTGGAGGGGATGTGGGGAAACTGAAACACCAAGACATTTTTGGTGGAAATGTGAACGGATCTAACTATTCTGGAGAGCAATTTGGAACTATAGGCAAAGAGTTATTAAGTGCATATCCTTTGACCCAGCAGCGTTTCTATTGGGCTTATATCCCAAAGAGATTTTAAAGGAGGGAAAGGGACCTACATGTGCAAAAATATTCCTGGCACTCCTTTATGTAGTGACAAAAAAATGGAAACTGAATGGATACTTCAAATCACTAAGAAGAAAAATGCACATCAAAGAACCCCGAGGTTTCACATTACATCCTGCAAATTGGCAAAGATGACAAAACCAAGTGGCAGTTGGAGGTTTGGATAGATTATGGAATGACAGGTACACTAATACATTGCTGCTGGAATTGTAGAACAGCACTATCATTGTGAAAAGCAACATGGAATTGTGCAAATGAAGCAACTAAAATGTTCCTATCCTTTGAACCAGAAACTCTCTTCCTGGACTTAAGCCCCCAAAAAACTATTGATACGGGGAAAAATCCCCATATACACCTAAATATTTATTAGCAACACTTTTTGTGCTGGCAAAGAAGGGGAAACATAGTAGATAGAATGTCTGAACAAATTGTGGTACACAAATGTAATGGAGTATCATTACATTGTAACAAAAATGATAAATATGATGAATAGAAAGGATGGAAAGATGTATAAGAACTAATGGAGAATGGAATAAGCAGAGCCAAGAAAAGGACACAATGACTAGAACAATGTAAATAGAAAGTACTACCAGACACTAAAAATGAAAATGAAAAAGTGAATTAACAAAATTCGAAACATAAAGCACCACTTGAAAGAAGAGATATGGGAAGAGAATCCCAATCCATGCCTTCCTGGAGGCCGGAGGTCAATAGATGGTCCATGTTTCATGCATGTTTTTGAACGTTTTCAAATTATCAGTCAGCTGATGCTGATTCTCCCATCTTTAAAAAATACTGTTTGCTAAATAGAATGGCACTCTGGGTTTGAGAGGGGAAAGAGACTTGGGAAATTTGTGATGATGTTACCAGAAGGCATAAAAAAGGAACCGTTTTTTAAAACACTTGAAGAGAGATGTAGAGATTAAGAGAATCAAGTCCGTTGTGCGGGATCAGAGCACCTAAAGCAGTCCTAGAGAAGGACCCCCTGCGTGGGGTGTGGGAGCGGCCCCTACTCTGCGTTCCAGCTACCACAGCCGTGGCTTCTGCAGCTGAGGCCGCTTCGGAGCAAATTAAAGCGTCAGTTCCCAAGTGGAAAGCTGGGATGCAAAAAGGTCCTAACCCTAAATGTCCGCACACACGCTGACTCCCGACTCCCTTCTCTCCCCTGCTCCCGCCCCGGGACCAATCCAACCCCCTGTCTGGGGCCAGTCCCAGACAAACAGCTCTCCGCGGCCCGTCTTCTCCTCGTCCCTCTTCGCCAGGAGGCAGCCCGGACCTGCGATGGCTTCAGCCACAGCCTGCACCAGGTGCACGGACCAGTGTCAGCCTTTCCAGGAGCTTGCAAAGTAAGCGTTCTTGCCTGGGATCTGCCGGGCCCCTTTGCTGCAGAGGGTTAGTTGCGTCACCCCGATCAAGCGGTCTTTATCTTTCGGGAATCGTGGGAGGTTAGAAAGAGGGAGGGAAGTGGTGGGGGGAAGAGACTGGAGTGACGGCTGGGCAAAAGGGGCGGATCCTTAAGAGGGGGGCGGGGGAGCAGAAAGAGAAGACCACCTGGCTGTAGCCGAGCCTGGTGATCCCCCCCACCTGCTTTCCCCACTCCCGTTTGTGCAAGAGAGCCTCCTTGCCCTTTTAGCGGGCATCCTCTGGAGGGTGTGTGTGCTTGTGGAAGGCAGGAGATGAGAAGCCCTGGGAAATGCACCTGGCTCCTGTTTGCTGTAAAGAGAGATCCCTTCAGGGCTTACCGGCCTGTCTGTTCGGTGAGAGGGAGGGACCCCTCTGACCCGGACGGGGCCGTACTTATTGGGGCTGAAAGTTCCCATTGGCGTTCAGGCTATTTTACCTTGGGTAATTCTGTCTATACTAAGCCCCTAAACGCTTTGGTTGTTTTAGGGAGGAGAAACTTTCTGGGATGGAAGGTCATCATTTTCCCTGGAGGTATATACCCAGTCTGTCCCAGGAGATTGTATTTGACTGTGCATGGAGGAAAAGCGCTCTGGCAAGGGGAGGGTCCTTGTTGTGTGTCTTTATGTGCGCTTTAAAGATGACACAGAGATATCAAGAGACGCTGGGGAAAGAATTTGACCAATATAAGATACAGGGGGAGGAAGACCTAACTGAGGGACCCCTCCCCCTTAAGGATTCTAACCTAGAGCCTCAGCCCCAGCGCTCCAGCATCACCCCCAATTGAAAGCCATTCTCCTTCCTGTCTCCGTATTTTTTTTTTAATTTTTATTTTATTTGAATAACATATGTGTGGGTAATTCTTCAACAATAACCCTTACATAGCTTTCCGTTACAAATTTTCCCCCCAACTCCCCACCCCTCCCCCTAGATGGCAGGATATCCACTACATGTTAATTATGTTAAAATATTGGCAAATCGAATATATGTATACATATTTCCAAACTTATCATTGGTGTGCAAGAAAAATCTTATCTACACGAACGATATATCAGATAAAGGAAACACAATGTAAGCAAACATCAATCAAGGAGTATGAGAATGTTATGTTGTGGTCCACATTTCCCATCCCTCTCTCTGGGTGTATATGGCTTTCTTCAGTGAACAATTGGAGGTGGTTTGAAACATTTCATTGTTGAAGAGAGCCATGTCCATCAGAATTGATCGTCATATAGTACTGTTGTTGCTGTGTATAATGATCTCCTGGTTCTGCTCATTTCACTCAGCATCAGTTCATGTAAGTCTCTCCAGGCCTCTCTGAAATCATCTTGCTGGTCATTTCTTACAGAACAATAATATTCCATAACATTCATATACCATAATTTATTCAGCCATTCTCCAATTGAAGGGCATCTATTCAATTTCCAGTTTCTAGCCACTACAAAAAGGGCTGCCCCAAACATTCTTGCACATGTGGGGCCTTTTCCTTCCTTTATGATTTCTTTGGGATATAAGCCCAATAGAAATGCTGCTGGGTCAAAGGGTATGCACAGTTTGATAACTTTTTGAGCATAGCTCCAAATTGTTCTCCAGAATGGCTGTATCCGTTCACAGCTCCACCAACAATGCATCAGTGTCCCAGCCCTCCCACAACCCCTCCAACATTCATCATTAACTTTTCCTGTCATTTTAGCCAATCTGACAGGTGTGAAGTGGTATCTCAGGGTTTTCTTGATTTGCATTTCTCTGATCAATAGTGATTTGGAGCACCTTTTCATATGACTATAAATAGTTTTAATTTCATCCTCTGAAAATTGTCTGTTCATATCCTTTGACCATTTATTGATTGGAGAATGGCTTGAATTTTTATAAATATGAGATAATTCTCTATATATTTTAGAGATGAGACCTTTATCAGAACCCTTAAATGTAAAGATGATTTCCCAATTTATTGCTTCCCTCCTAATCTTGTCTGCATTGATTTTGTTTGTACAAAAACTTTTTAATTTAATATAGTCAAAGTTATCTATCTGGTTTTCAATTAAAAGTTCCAGTTCTTCTTTGGACATAAATTTATTCCATCTCCACAGGTCTGAGAGGTAAACTATATTATGTTCCTTTAACTTGTTTACAAAATCACTCTTTATATCCAGATCATGAACCCATTTAGATCTTATCTTGGTATGTGGTGTTAGATGTGGGTCAAGCCCTAATTTCTTCCACACTAGTTTCCAGTTTTCCCAGCAGTTTTTGTCAAATAGTGAATACTTATCCCAAAAGCTGGGGTCTTTGGGTTTATCAAAAACCAAATTGCTATAGTTATTGCCTAGTTTGTCTTGTGATTCTATCCTATTCCACTGATCGACTACTCTATTTCTTAGCCAGTACCAAATGGTTTTGATGACCACTGCTTTATAATATAGTTTTAGATCTGGTACAGCAAGTCCACCATCTTCAGCCTTTTTTTTTCATTAATCCCCTTGAAATTCTAGACCCCTGTCTCCGTATTTTGATCTATTACTTGGAGAAGGGGGTTTGTGCTTATATATTTGGTGGCTGATGGAAGCAAAGAAAAGGAAACTAACCCTAAAATCACTGAAAACACTCAGAGGATTCGATCTGGTTTACTGAAGTATCAGAGCCTGATTATACTGATACCTTGTTGATTCTTGGTTTTCGGGAGGGGGGGCATTGTCGGTGGGGAGAAGGTGTGGGAAAATTGCTACAGGACAAGAATATGCTGCCCGATTCATCCCCACCTGAAAGCTTTCGGCTGGGGGGGGGGGGGAGGCGTTTTCAATCAATTGTTTTTCAGTGCTTTTTAACAATTTGTTTTAAACGACCTGGGTGGTATGTAAACCTGCTGCAGTTACAGTAGAATTAGATGGGAAGGCTTTAATATATTCATAAGCATTTCCTCTCCCTAAAAAAGTATTGATTTATTGATTTTTTAAAAGTTAATTGGAAAGATTAAGCCATTTATAGTTGACCTGTTTAATAGCATGGTGAGTTCGAATTTTGGGCTGGTGTCATCCCATATTCAGCAGAGTGAATAATGGAGCTATTCTAAAGAGAATAACTGCCACTGGGAGGATTTTCCCTTTAGCTGTAGTGTAGACCTTCATACAGGCTGGGGTTAAACAAAAACCACATGTTTCTCATGGTCTATTTTGCTTTTGAGGAGAAAAATGAGTGCCTAACTCTATTGAATCATGATCTTTTATTGTAATTAGGCTTAAACTTCATTCAGTAAGGCATGTTTAACAATGGCCTGGAGGGGAAGATACCTGCTGTCTTCCAAAACAACATTTTTGACTGTAAGAAGCTAAGTAGGGTTTTAATGTGTTTTTTTTTTTAATATTAAATATTTACATATTATATTTTTTTCTTAGACGTGAATGTTTCTTATAGAATTTTAGTACATGTTTTCCATTGTTTGTGTTGGAATAGACATTTTATGGACATAATCAGACATTAGTGGAAATTGCTTATCGAGGGACTGATAGACCTCAGAGTGATCTTGTTTGTTTAACAGCCCATGCGTGCTAGCGTATTTGGACTGAAATGTTAGGCATTGCCAATTATGGAACATGTTTCCACAATATTTTTGTGTGACCTTAGGGTCTGTTGGAATGAGGGGTGTCAGTGTCAGGGAGTAAAACTACCTTTGTGGATTGAGCAGTTTTTGAAAGTGAGTATGAGAAAAACAGCTCTCAAAGGCAGAGTTTACCTCATGCTTTGAGTTTGAACATTTTACTACCATTTCAGGGGTAGTTTACATTCATGTGACTGGTTGTGATTGGAGGGTTTTTCTCCTCTGCTTTGGTATGGAATTCTGCATTAAATTTGCATAGTGCTTAAGGAGTTGGCAGTGGGCTCATTTTAAAGGGGTTCCTCCCTCTTATTCCACCCAGCACTTAGCTATCTCTGATTGTAAGGAACACACACTCAGAATGTCAAGTCACATTAGAGATCTGTTAGATGATGCACTGGGCAATGTGAGGCAGGAATAAACAGAGGGGTAAATATGTTCAGACAGACTTTTTTTTTTTCCCTCAAATAATTATGACTAATGAAAATGATGGACAAATTGGTTACATTTTCAAAAAGTAATAAGAATGAGTAGCTCAGATGTTTTCAAATTCATCTCTCTTTCCCACCTTTATAAAGGAGATTCTTAGGGATAGACTCAATTCTATCTAGACATCAACAATATGTAAAGTAACATATTCTACCAGAAAATCCTTCTGAATACATGAAGTTTCTTCATAAATTGAATCAGCATCATTGCTTATTGGCACAAGGAACAAATTACTCAATTCTAGTAATTTCTCCCTGGAGCTGTCATAGCCCACTCCAGGATTTCGGTTTTATCATCCTTCATTTATATTTTTCTTCCTCCTACTTAGAAACCACTGATCATATGATAGCCTCCTAGAATGTACTCCTCCCTGTTTGTCAAGGCAAATTTTTTTCTCTCAAGACTTCCCCTTCTCTAGCCTATTAAACTTGTTGGCACCTTGTCATTTTAACTCCATTGGTTACTTGTAGTAAAAAACAAACAACTCCCCCCCCCAAAAAAAAAAAACAAAAAACAACAAAGCAAAACACAACACATTGAAATAGGATTCAGAAGCCCTTAATTCTAGTCTTGGACTTAGTGTATCAGTTAAACAGCTGGTACTTAGTGTACTAGCTGTTAAACTCTCTCAGTTTTCTCACTTGAAAAACTGATAGAATATCCTCTCTTCCTGCTTCATGAGAGAATTACATGACATTTTATACACACACATACATATATGTATATATGTGTATACAACTATGTGAAATATTTTGGCTGATAGAAAATTATAGTATAATAATATGATTATTGTTATGGGTTATTAGAATTATTGTGATGGTTATTATGATCATTAGAACCAGAGGTCTTTAGAGGTAATCTATTGCAGCTGCTTCATTTTACAGATAATATTTGACCAAATTACTACCATATCCTTAAAATATCCTCATCTCTAATATCTCTATGCTTACAGTTTTTGGTGATAATATATTTATGACTATATTGATCAATATATTTATTATCTTGATCTTAAATAATAAGCTCCATATTGGGAAGGCTTATGTTCTTTTCATCCTTTAGAACTCCCTACAGACTTTAAATGATGTTGGTTGTGGTTCATTAAATAAGTCTCTTGGAGCCAGTAGATAACTGCTCTTATCACACTTAAATTGACTGTTTTGAAACACCCCCCCCCCAAAAAAAAGTACTTCAACCTTTTCTATCAATATTGTATAGAATATTGTAAAATATACCTGTCTTCAAAAGGGTCTTTTTAATTTTACATAACTAGTATTTAGGGATTGAGTGGAAGTAGGATTTTAGTTCATATAAACAGACATGCTAAGGAGAAATCCTATCATCTTAGTATAAAAATTAAATTAATGGTGAAATTTGACATTTACAAAAGGTTTTGTGAATATCTTTTATAGACATTAGCTCATTTGATCCTTTAACTAATTTGTGGAATTAGGTATACTAATTTTGTCCCCATTTTAGCCATTAAGAAACTTTTCCTTAAGAGCTTAGGTAACTTGCCCGTCATCATATGTAAATACCAGTGGTAAGATTCAAACATTGCTTTGTAGACTCTATATCCAATGCACTTTCCATTATAGTACATTCTCCCTTATTTTAAGTATATTGTCAATATTATTCTTAAAAGTGATGGATCTTGTTGTTAATCATATAGGTCCCATATAAAGCTTGCCATGACCCCTCAAAATCAGACAGTATAAATTTATATAGCACAATATATTATAAGTATATACATCTTTTTACCCAATATTAAAGCTATCAAGTTGTCTATTTCTATATGTTTTTAAAAATAATACATGACAAACTCCCTTGGAAGAATGCTATTAACATTATTTTTCAATATAGAAACAGTATATTTACTAATACTTGAAATAAATACGTTCTTAGTTCAAGCTTAGCAATTCTTACAAATATTCTGTAGAAATATTTTAATTATGTCCCTTTTAATTATAGTTGACTTGTATATAGACAGAGACATAGTCCATGTACTTAAAAGCTCAAAGCTTCTTACTTGTTCTTAATGCTCTTTTCCCAGGTACATTAGCAACCCTTTTAGGGGCCACAAAAACTCATCTTGCTGCAATTTCTTGTTAGCTAATTAGTCAGAAGCATTATTGAAACTTCTTTATTCTTAATCTCACTTATAAATTAATGATAGAGTTGGGTGTTATGTAAGTAAATTAAATATTTTGCTAGCACATTTTAATAATTAACCAATTTCAATTTTTGTTAATTTTTTCCGTATTTGTGGGAAAGCTTTCATCTAATTGGGCTTTTAGAGAAAGTTTGTCAATAGCTTTTATTGACACATGAGGATTTCTTCACTCTTTGCCTTTTTTTCTCCACATTTGCAGGGATGGGCAAGAGTGAGACTTCTTGTAATGGGATAAAATGAAATGTTGGCAATTTTGTGCATTTTGCCCTCATTTGATTACATGTCTATTATCATATTCACTTTGATATTAGGTATGATGACTTCTTTCATTTTAATGAATTTTTATCACTGTTCCATTTCTTGATAATAGTGTTTATTATGTTAATAATTTCTGAATAAATGTTTTGCTAATGCTGAAAACTAGTAAAGAGTTGAGAAAACAGTATTTTTGGTCACATTATTGGTAAACGCAGACTTTTTGCTTATTACTTACAATTATTGAAAAAGTAAAACATAATATTAAATGAAGGCTATGAATATCAGTTAAGTTTAGTGAGAAATTAGTGACTAATGTTTTTTTGTTTATTAAAGCTTTTTATTTATAGAGCATATGAATAATTTTTCTACATTGACCTTTGCAAAATTTTTTGTTCCAAATTTTTCCCATCCTTCCCCCCCATTCCCTCCCTTAGATGGCAGGTAGTCTAATATATATTAAATATGTTAAAATATATGATAAATCCAATATATGTATACATATTTACACAGTTATCTTGCTGCCCAAGAAAAATCGGATCTAGAAAGAGGGAAAAAAAAAAAAACAACCTAAGAAGGAAAACAAAATGGAAGCAAACATTCACAGAAAGTGTTAAAAAGCTATGTTGTGGTCCACACTCAGTTCCCCCAGGCCTCTCTCTGGATGTATATGACTATCTGCATCACTGAACAATAGGAACTGGTTTGAATCACCTCATTGTTGAAGAGAACCATGTCCATCAAAATTGAAATTAGTGACTAATATTAACTTGTAACTAGCCACATGAATGTCGAAATCTGACATCATGACGAGTCTATTATTTTTGCACAGTGCTTTTGCAGTGAAATATTGATTTGGCTTTGTTATTTTAAATGTGTGATTTAATAATGATCATTTATGAGTACTTTTATCATTCATGAGCATAAATTATCACTAAGCACTTAGAATTTTTAGAGTTTTTTCACTTATTAGGAAGTCTTTTTATTTCACTTTAGAACCATCTTGATATCTACAAAGCTACAGTCTCCTGACATACACATTTTATGATTCAATTTCTATGGGAGGCTTTGACTGGGACTTTGTATTACACATTGTGCCTGTCTAACTATAGTTAGAATGGTACATTTCTTATAGTAGATGCTATGGGAACATTTGACCAGCTAGCTCTGGGACTCAAAAATCCCAAAGGGAGGATAATTTGAACAAAATTCTTCAATCTTGGTTTGGGGATTCTGGTATTAGATGTATGAGCTGTGTGTGTGTGTGGGGGGGCATGCTTCCAATATAGTATTATATTACCGTGTCATGGTATAGTATTATATGTATAGTACACATATCACAGAGTACTATAGTATTACATCAAGCATAGAAGTATATATTAAATGCTGGCTATGTGTCAGGCTGGCATTGTGCCAAAGGGCTAATTACTCCTGCTTTAGAACCTTGGAATTAGGTGTAGCTGAGGGAGTTGAGATTCAGTTGGCTGCTCCAGGACTGGAAAACAAGGGTTGGCTTGTTCCCTTACTCTTCTTCTCTCTCCCCCCCTCTACCCCAGCAGCCCAAGGTATCCCCCCCAAAAGCCCCAGGGATTCAGAAAGCAAGCCCCTCTGGGCCTAGATGTTGACCAAGGTCCGAGGGATGCAGGCAAAGCTTTGTGTGATTGCTGCAGTGGGTTGTGTTTGCTGTCCTTGTTATCCTTGAGCTTGCTACAGTTGCTGCTGAGGAGGAGAGGAAGAGAGAACAAATTCATGAATTGGGAGAATATATAAAGAAAAGCCACCTTGAAAAACAAGTGAAAAATGCTCAATGCTGAGCTAAGAAAAAAAGAAGGATTAGGAGTAGGGATTTGGGGTGGAATGTGTGGGGGAGAGAGACTAAACGATAAATAACTGGCCAATTGAATTGCAAGAAAACAAAGAAAAAACCCAAACGACCAAGATCCAAAATGAAAAGGGTGAATGAACAACTGACAAAGATGAAAGGAAAACAATTGTTAGGGGTTTGACTTGCTGTTGATGAAATTTGATGAATATTACCAAAAATATAAGTGCCAAATGAATAATTTTGATTGCATTAAATTAAAAGCTTTTTGCACCCACAAACCCAATACAACCAGGAATAGAAGGGAAGCAGAAAGCTGGAAAATAATTTTTACTGTAAATGTCTCTGATAAAGGCATCATTTCTCAAATATGTAGCAAACCTGAATCAAATTTATAAGAATACAAGTCATTCCCCAACTGATAAATGGTAAAAAAATATGAACATGAAACTTTTAGACAAAGAAATTAAAGCTATACTCTAAATCACTATTGATTAGAACAATGAAAATTAAAATGATTCTGAAGTACCACCTCACATTTATGAGATTGGTTAGTATGTCAAAAAAGGAAACGGATAAATTTGGAAATGATTCGGGAAAATTGGAACGCTAATGTATAGGGGGCAGAGTTGTAAGCTGATCCAATCATTCTGGAAAATAATTTGGAAGTGGGTAAAGGGCTATAAAACTATTAATGACCTTGATTCAGAAATATTACTACTAGATATGTATCTCAAAGATAATATAAAAGACCCACATGTGCAAAAATATTTATGGTAGCTCTTTTTGTGATGGCAAATGAGTAGAAATTGTTGGGATGCCCATCACCTGGAGAACAGCTGAACAAGTTCTGGTATATGAACATAATGGCGTTCTATTGGTCTATAAGAAGTCATGAGCAGGTAGATTTCAGAAAGACCTGGAAAGAATGATAGGAACTGATGCTGAAAAAAGTAAGCAGAACCAAGAGAATATTGTATATTGTAACAGCTACATGACTTACAAGACTTAGCTGTTCTCAGCAATACACAGTTCCAAGATGCCTCTAAAAGATTCATGATGGAAAAATGTTATCCACATCCAGAAAAAAGAACTAGGGAGTCTGAATGCAGATTGAGGCATATTGTTTTCACTTTTTTTTTGGTCTTTTCTTTTTTTTTCTCATGATTTATCCATTTTGTTCTTATTTTTCTTCCACAACATTACTAATGTTGAAATTTAGTGTGATTGCACATGTACAATATTGGGAAGGTTGGAAGGAAGGAGAAAAAGTTGGAACTCAAAATCTTTCAACAATGAATGTCAAACCTATCATTACATGTTATTTAAAATAAAATACTATTAAGTGCAAAATAGGACAAAATTCTCAAGTACATGAGAAAACAAAAAAAAAATCAGCAGCAACGTTTTGAGTTTAACTTACTTTAATTAAATGAGATAAATTGATGGTTGTCAAAATCACTGAAAGGCACCAGGAGAAATTAAATGCATGTGGATTAGTTTAAAAATATTCTTTCAGCCCTTGATACAACTCTCACCATGAAATCAAAATGAAACAAAGTCATGTTATCAAAGGAGTGGATGAATATACAATTCCTCCAACTTCTTAGCATGTCTGCCTTTGAAACAAGGTGTCTCCCATTTACTGGAACCATCTATGATCAGTGAGTTATAGGAACCTTTGACACTGAACTTGCCTTTCAGGTGACTGTCCTTTGAAACTCTTCTTGAAATAATCAAATTTAATAGAAGTGTGACATACTTCTGTGGATAAATACATTTGAAAATTTTGGGTTATTCAGAGTTTTGGTTGACTTAGATATAAAGAAACACAAAAGACTCTCTATTGCCCCTTCCTAAGAATCCTCTATACCACCTCTAATATCACTGCCTGTTAATGTGCCGAAAACACTTCAGGAAAGAAGTTATCTTATATTCAATTTTGAATTGTGTCACGGTGCAGGATGAAAGTGAAAATGGTTGCTGGATGAGCTGTAATTTTTGCCAGCTCTGTTGTCTCTGTTCCCACTGATTCTGTTAGCCATTTGCCAATTAATTGAAAATATTATACTTTTAAATTGATGTCAGACTTAGCAGTACCGAACTCCATTTATAACTCTCAGGAAAGAGAGCCAAAAAACTTCTTGTTTCTCAAGCATTTTTTATAACTATTGTCCTTTTTGTGGATGAACGTTCTTACAAACAAAAGGGGTTTCCTTCCAAAAGAGTGTCACAACTAGGAAAAAAAACCACAGTAATTATTTCAGCTTCATGAGTGAAAAATTGTCTTCCAGGAAGAGAAACATTTTTGAATCCTGATGCTTGCATTTGTCTAAGCTATTTCACAGGTCAGGAAAGATTGATAATTCTATGAGTAAATAAGGAGGGATCATCAACGGATGGGATTGAGAAGAACCTTTAGGTGTTATTCAGTGTAATACAATAATGCACTTATTCATAAATAAATAGAGAAAACAATCACTGCATGCTCATCGAGAGGCTGTAGACAGTGTGGCAATAATAATTTGGATGTCTATAACATGTTAACATTTATAAAACTCTTTGTCTCAACTAATCTCAATGTCAAAAAATCCTTGAAATTCTCTAGTGTTTTGATTTTGTTACAAGTCCTGCTCCACCAGGTTGGTACATCAAATTGTGCAGTTTATTTATTTCTTGCTATGAATTTGTATGTGACAGGATTCAGTCATCGACAATGAGGTCATTGATAGAAGAACTAGGCAGATTTCAGCCTAGATGGAAAATTAGTTATGTAGGAATGCTTGTCACGTGGCTGAGAGAATACACTTATTGTATTTGATCTCAGAGGGCAGATCTAGAAACAATGGCCAAATGTTACCAGAAAGGCAGATTGTGGTTGAATGTAAAGGTTAAGAAAAACTTCCTAAAAATGACTGTTGTACAGAAGTGGAATTGACTAAGACAGGAGTTAGGAGGATCATCCCATGCCATCAAAAAAGGTCCTCAAGCAGAGATCATTTGTCGGGATATTGTAGGAGTTCATTTTCAGGTATAGGTTGAACTAGATATCCTCCTAGTACCCTTACAGAGTCTATGAGTCTATGAAGTGCTAGGGTATGGGACCCTGCTGAGAGGGAGTACAGAGGCCACCTTGACCTGCAGTGCACGATAAGTTTTCTCCCACATTGCAGAAATGCCCTTGTTGAGCAAGGAACACTGGTGCATGGCATGGGAATGGGTTG
>JAJPUD010014131.1:0-41625 GCA_023553655.1 Myrmecobius fasciatus
TTTTTTCTTGCTAAGCCTAACTCTATAGTTAAAGTTTGGAAACTATCTCCCTCTCTCCCTTCCCAATCTGCACTAGAGAAGGCCACTTTTTCTCACCTCCCCCTTCCCCCCCACACAGACAGATATATAGATAACTTTAGATTTAGATAGAGATATACACATACATCTATCTGTCTATTTATCTATCCAAATTTTTTGTAAAACCATTCTATGCATACTTCTGTTTATCAGTTCTTTCTCTGGGAATGGGTAACATCTTCTTGCATAGGTATTTTGTAGTTAATTTGAATATTTATAACATTCAAAATAATTTAATTGTTCACAGTTAATTTTTGAACAATATTGTTATTTCTTATATATCTTGATTCTGTTCATTTCACTTTTTATTATTTCATATAAATCTTTCCATGCTTTTCTAAAAATCAATCTGATCATTTCTTACAGCACAACAGTATTCCATCATAATCATATACCATAGCTTGTTTAGCCATTCCCTAATTGATGGGCATCCTCTTAATTTCCAGCTTTTGTAACCATGAAGAGAGCTATTACTTATAATTTAGAATATATAGATTCTTTTTTTTCCTGATTATCTTGAGAATCATATCTAGTAGTGGTATTGCTTGGGCTTAATTCAAGATTGCTCTCCAAAATGATGAGATAACTTCACAGTTCCACCAGCAGTGTATTAGTGTTTTGATTTTTCCACATCGCCTCCCATTTGTCATTTCCCTTTTCTATTATTTTTGCCAATCTGATAGGTATAAGATGATATCCCAAAGTTGATTTCATTTGCATTTTTCTAATTTCAATAATGATTTAGAATATTTTTTCCATATGACAATATATAGTTTTGATTTCTTCATCAAAAGATGCTGTTCATCAGACAATTTTCAGATGATGAAATTAAAACCATCTTTAGTCATATGAAAAGTTGCTCCAAATCACTATTGATCAGAGAAATGCAAATTAAGATAACTCTGAGGTACCACTACATACCTGTCAGATTGGCTAAAATGACAGGAAAAGATAACGATGAATGTTGGAGGGGATGTGGGAAAACTGGGACACTGATACATTGTTGGTGGAACTGTGAACGGATCCAACCATTCTGGAGAGTAATTTGGAGCTATGCTCAAAAAGTTATCAAACTGTGCATACCCTTTGACCCAGCAGTGTTTCTATTGGGCCTATATCCCAAAGAAATCTTAGAGGAGGGAAAGGGACCTACATGTGCAAGAATGTTTGTGGCAGCCCTTTTTGTAGTGGCTAGAAACTGGAAACTGAATGGATGCCCATCAACTGGAGAATGGCTGAATAAATTATGGTACATGAATGTTATGGAATATTATTGTTCTGTAAGAAACGACCAGCAGGATGATTTCAGAGAGGCCTGAAGAGACTTAAATGAACTGATGCTGAGTGAAACGAGCAGAACCAGGAGATCATTATACACAGCAACAACAATATTGCATGATGATCAATTCTGATGGACATGGCTCTCTGCAACAAAGAATTGTTTCAAACCAGTTCCAATTGTTCACTGAAGAAAACCATATACATCCAGAGAGAGGGATATGAAATATGGACCACAACATAACATTTTCATGCTCTCTATTGAAGGTTGCTTGCATTGTGTTTTCTTTCTCTGATTTTCTTTTTTTTTTTTTTCTTGTAGATAGGATTTTTCTTGCACAACTTGTCAAGTATTTCCACATTATTAACATGTAGTGGACTTCCTGCCATCTAGGGGATGGGAGGGGCCTGGGGGTAAAATTTGTAATGGAAAGCTTTGTAAAGATCAGTGCTGGGGAACTACCCATACATATGTTATGCAAATAAAAAGCTTTAATAAAAAATGTTTATATCCTTTGACCATTTATCATTTGGGGACTTATTCTTACAAATTTGATGTCCTATGTATATTCAAAATATGAAACTTTTATCCAAGAAATTATCTTTAGATCTTTCCCTTAATTTTATGTTTTCCTTCTCATCTTGAGTACATTGATTTTATTTGTACAAAAACTTTTAAATTTAATGTACTCAAAGTTATCCATTTTACATCTCACATTGCTCTCTCCCTCTTATTTATTCATAAGCTCTTCTCCTGTCCATAAGTTTGATACATAATATTTTCCAAGTTCTAATTTGCTTATGATATCTCCCTTTATATTTGGATCATGCATTGATTTTGACCTAATCTTGGTAAATGGTATAAGATTTTGGTCTATATCCAGATTTTGCCAGGCTGCTTTCCAGTTCTCCTAAAAATTTTTACTACATAGTGAATTTTTATCCCAAAAGCTTAAATCTTAATGTTTGTCAAACATAAGGTTACAATAATAACTACTACTGTTACTATTTGTCTTATATGTTCCACTGATCTACTTTTGTATTTCTTAGACAATTTCAGATAATTTTGATAATTATTGCCTTATGATATGATTTAAGATCTGGTACTATTTAATCACCTTCTTTTACTTTTTTCCCATTAATTCCTTCAATTTTTTTTTATGTTTTATTCTTCCAAAAGAACTTGACTTTTGGTATTTTAATTGAAATGGTGTTAAACATGTAGTTTAGTTTGGTCAGAGTTGTCATTTTTATCATATTGGCTCTGCCTACCCATGTCCAATAAATATTTCTCCAATTATTTAAATTTGACTTTATTTGTATGAAAAGTATTTTATAATTAGTTCATGTAGTTCTTGGGTTTATCTTGGTAGGTTTATTCCTAGTTATTTTTTGCTATCTGTGATTCTTTTAACTGTCTCTCATTCTCTTCTTGTAGAATTTTGTTGATGTTATCTAAAAAGGCTGATGATTTACATGGATTTATTTTATATCCTGCTACTTTGCTGAAATTATTGTTTCAACTCATTTTTTAGTTGAATCTCTAGGATTTTTCAAGTATATTATCATACCATTTGCAAAAAGATACTTTTATTATCTTATTGTCCACTTTTTCAATTTCTTTTTATCTGTTATTGCTACTGCTAGTTTTTATTAGGAATAACTAATACTTTGTCAAAAGCTTTTTCTGCATCTATAGATATAATCAATTATCTTCATAGTTTTCCTTATGTTAAACCCTCCCTGATTTTCTGGTATAAATTCCGCTTGATTACAATCTATAACCTTTGTGATATGTTGTTGTAGTCTCTTCACTAGTGTTTTATTTATTTGGGATTTTTTCATCCGTATTTATTAGTGACCCTATTCTCTTGATAAAAGCTTTTTTTTCTTTTTCTTTTTCTTTCTTTCTTTCTTTCTTTTTTTGAATGCAGGAAAGATTTCTTTTATATTCTTGCAAGAATGGGTGCCTGCGTTAGTAGACACACCTTTGAAATTCTAAATGCAACATTTTATTTCCTATTCTGAAGCACATCTCTCCCCCTGATTCCCCATTATTTGGATGTTATCGAAGTTACAAGACATGAATCTCCATTCCTCATTACACAGCCTGTCCCTGCCCCCAAAGAACTTACTTTCTAGAAACGTGGGGTAAGTTAACGGAGGTGGGCAAAGAACAAAATATCCTTTAACACCCCGAATACAAAAGTCAGAATCTGCCTCCAGGAAGCTTGCATTCTTTAAGCGAGACATAATCTCTACCCTTAATTATTCCTTGATGTCCTTGTGGGTTTCAGTTTTCTAATTTAAATTTCCTTTCTCCATTTTAATTTTCATAATTTTAGAAACCAAATAAATGCCTATCCAGGCACAAAGAACATATAGTTAGCAAAGAAAAGACAAGTTCTTCAGGGAACTCACAATTAACCAAGAGAAAAGAAATACTCCATGAGGTGGCAGGTAATATGTAATGAGGCCTGGGTATGCCAGTGACTGGCAGGTTAGATCCATAGGGAGGAGTTTAGCAGCCTAACCAGAGTTAGCCATAAGTAAGGAGAAAGTTGCTATAAGAGGGAAGGCACTATGAGGAAGGAGAGAGAAAGAGGAAGGAGAGTGGGCTTAGTCTTGAAAAGAACTTAAGCCTAAAAGCTTTTTCTTTAAGGTCTGACAAAGTGCTTTGAATATATAATCTCATTTGATCTTCATAGCAGTCTCTGGAATCTAGTACTCTTATTAATATAGCATTACTTCCTGCCTTCTCTAGGAGTTTGCTTTCATCTCTTCAATGTTTACCTCTTCTACTGGTTAGTTATTTCTCCCTCAAACCTGCCCAAATTTTGTTTATCTTTAAAGGAAAAGCAAAAACTATTCTTGCACTCTTGTTCTTCCTTCTATCTCCTTCTAAGCACTTGACTTCTTAAAGAAGTAGTATATAGTAGTACAGTCTCTTCAGATTCTCCACCCATTCCTCAGTGCCTTGTAATATAAATATAAATATATCCTTATGTCTTAGTTGAAACTACTTTCCCAAAGAACATTATTAATCTTTTAGATCCAGCCTTTTCTGTTTCCATTTTTCTCAACCTTTCTTTAGCATTGAAACTATTGACTACTCCACTCTTAGAAATGTTCTTATTTGGCTTCCTTGGTACAGTACTATTCTGTTTTTAGCCTTGCCTGTCTGACCACTCATTCTCTGCCATATTTCATTTCTCTTTTTCTTCCAGCCCTCCAAACATAGGCATTCTCTAAAATTTTAGATTTCTTCTTCTTTTTCTTTCTATAGTGTTAAGAATTTTTTTTTTTTTGCTTTTTGCTGAGGCAATTGATGTTAAGTGACTTGCCCAGGGTCACACAGCTAGAGAATGTTAAGTGTCTGAGACCAGATTTGAACTCAGGTCTTCCTGACTTCAGGGCTGGTGCTCTATCCGCTGCGCCACCTAGCTGCCCCGTGTTAAGAATTTTTTAAATGTAATTTGTAAACCTTAGATATTATTAAAATGTCTGCTACTCCACATATTTTGTAGTGGCAAAGACCTGGAATCAAATTAGATTCCTGTGAACTGAAGAATGGCTAAACAAATTTTCATGCATGAATGTAATGAAATGTTACAAAGCTGTAAAAAAAAGATGTAATAACTACATAAAGAAACATGGGAAGACTTTAATGAAACAAAATAAAGTAAATAGAATATGTAAATTTTACATACATATATTTATAATGACTATAATAATTTAAATGGAAAAGATAGCAGTTGAAACTAAATGCTATAAAATTATAATTACCAAGATTGGCACTCAAAAAAAGATGAGAATATTCTTTCTTCCCTTCTTTGAAGAGATGTTATTTGAGATATGGAATTCTGAATAAAATATTATATTTGGTTAGTATATTGGTTATTTTTATTGAGCTCATCTTGTTTTTTACTTCTTTATGAGGGATAGTTCTGTAGTGGAATAGGGGAGAAGCTCAGAATATACTAGCAAAAATCTAAGTGATGTATTAACAAAAGTTAAAAATAAAGATTAAAAATAAACTAAAAAAGTCAGTTATTACCATCATTTCCTACAGGTTTCAGGCTGTAGCTATCACCAAATCAAAGCTGAGTACTAAATCTAGATATTTCTAGCCTAGTCATTTTTCCAGTTTCTAGGTATGCATTGTCAGTTATCATGCATCTCTATTCTGCCCGAATGCCCGATGTTTCAAATTCAGCATGTTCAAAATTAAATTCTTCCCCATATCTATTCCTTCTTCTTTGTTCCATATTTATATTAAAACCACCACCAATCTTGCCATCATTTAAAATCTTTGTGTCATTTTTAACTTTTCCCTTTCCTTTCATTCCTACATTCAGACATTTGCCAAGTCTTTTGCTTCTACCTTGCTGTCCCAATTCCTCCTATTGTCTTTGACAATATGACACATCTTTTCAATATATCATCCATTCATTATTCCCCTATACTTTTTACATTCTAAACATAGTCAAACTACACTAGTCACTGTTCTTGCAACCTTTGAAACCTTTTCTGCTTAAGTGCCTTTGATTGTGTCCTCTGTCTGAAAAGTCTTGCTACTGCCTTCTTTTTGAAATCTTACTCTTCTTTTGTGACCCAATTCAAAATTCATCTCCTGGAATCCTTATAACCTCATGTAACATACACATGGCCCTAAACTTGAAAGCAGAGAACAAGCCTGATTTAGTTTTATATTCCCTCAAGTTTGTTTAACACCACATTTGAAGCATAGTAGATATCAATGTCCTTTTTGAATTATTGAGTTACATACTAATCTGTTTAGTAAAAATAAATATTTGATGATAGGCAATGGGGCAAAAGAAAACATTCACAGCAAAGATGAGTATTCTTAAATAGTCTTAACTATATAGCATTTTAAAAAGTAGCATGCAAGATAAAAATACTTTTATTAAATTTGGCTGTTCATACCTGACTTTTTATTTAGTATTACATAATACATTTCACTAGCTTTGATTTACTGATCGTGTTAATATTATTTTTAATTTTTTTCTAGATATCCAAGATTGGCGCCTTCTGCTGTGGCCTTAGTTTATGCAATCAGCATACAATCATACTTTATGTGTTATGTATTGCATTGTGGGTTCTCTATCGACTTTTTAAAGAAACGGTAGGTGTTTAAATCTTGTAAGACTTTTAAAAGTCTTATTTGGGCTTAACATAATTAGGGGGCAGCTAGGTGGTGTAGTAGATAGAGTTCTGCTCCTGTAGTCAGGAAGACTCATCTTCCTGGCTTCAGACACTTGCTAGGTGTATGCCCCTGGGTAAGTCAGTTAACTTTGTTTGCCTCAGTTTCCTCTTCTGTAAAATGAGCTTAAGAAAGAGAAGGCAAACCTTTCCACTATCTTTGCCAAAAAAAATCCTAAATCAGATCATAAAAAGTCATTTATGACTGAAAAATGATTGAAAAACAACAGAAACATAATTATCCTTAAGAAATCAGAGAACCTGAATCCATAATCTTTTCCATGGGAAGAATAGTCTTGCTCATTTGTGCAAAATATAAATAATTATAATTCCTAAATACAGCAAAAATATTTTTAAAGGATTTATAAAAATTATATAACATTGAACATATCCCCTAAAGAAGTCAAAAACAGAGGGAAAAGAGATTCTACTGATATGTACACAAGTATTTTTAACATTCGTTATTTTACTAAAGAACTGGAAACAAAATGGTGGCCATTAGTTAGGAAATAGCTAAAACAAATTATGTTATATGAATGTAACCGGATAATTTTGTGTGATAGAAGATGATAAAAAAAAATGATGGCTTCAGAGACATCTAAGGAGATTTATATGAACTGATGCATAGTGAAAAGAGTAGAACCAAGAATGCAATATAAACAGAAATTACAGTAACATAAAGGAAAATGACTTTGAAATATTTTAAAATGCCAATTAATGCACTAACCAGGCATGAGTTCAAAAGATTGATGATGAAACGTTCTTCTCTCTTTGAAGAGGGGCAGTGGACTAGAGATGCAAAATGAAACATACATTTTTCAGTTACAACTAGTTTGTGGATTTTTTTTTTGTTTGACTCTCCTTATTTGTTATAAGGAAGAGCTAAGGGGCAAGATGAGAAAAAGGGAAGTAGGGAAGACAGTTAGTGGGTAATGGATTATTGTCAATCCAGTAGGTCCTTGTTAAGTATACTTGATATTTGCCACACACCATGCTAGACTCTGGAAATACAAATACAGATTGAAACAACCTCTATTCTATGTGAGCTTATATTTTAAAGTTGAGAAAACAAAAGTACACAATTATACAAAGAATAAACATAAAGAAAATAAACACAAATATGGAGTAGTTTAATAAAACATGTTTTGGGAAAGAGAGTCCCTGTTGGCAGGACAGGAAAAGCTACATGTAAAAGGTGGTGTTCGAACTATATCTTGAAAAAGAAGGATTCCCAGGGAATATAAAGCTAATTCAGGAGATTGCTAATGCAAAGGAACAAAGATGGGAGGTCAAGATGGAGTATCCTTTGAGGAACAGAAAGTCACTTTAACTTGACCATAGAATCCTTGAGAGGGAAAAATGTAATATAAGATTAGAAATAATTGATTGTTTT
Source organism: Myrmecobius fasciatus (assembly GCA_023553655.1). NCBI lineage: Eukaryota > Metazoa > Chordata > Mammalia > Dasyuromorphia > Myrmecobiidae > Myrmecobius > Myrmecobius fasciatus. Next base: position 7,973 of record JAJPUD010014131.1, read on the forward strand.
CTTAACATCCTTCTCTTATTCCTATTACAAACCCTTGATCACAGTTTACAGGAGGGACATATAGTTTTACTCATGTTTGTAGTTAACATATTTATAGCCAGCATTTATGTAGTGCTCTTGGATTTGCTAAGTGCTTTACAAACATTAAAGTGGGAGGCAGATGCTGCTACTATCCCCATATCAGGAAACTGAGATAGTCAGAGGTTAAGTGATTTGTCCAGTCACGCATCTAGTAAGTATCTGAGTCTACGTTTGAATTCAGGTCTGATTCCAGATCCACCAGCCTATATACTTTACCATAATATTAGGTATTAATATTAGCTAATGATATTTTATTTTTCTGCTTTAATGTAGTCTATTTTTTTTAAAGTTTGTATACTTGTTCTTTCAGTTTTCTTCTGATACTTTTAACATGGCATCTTAGTAATTATAAATATCAAATATTCTTATTACATTGTTTTATTATGGTCTTTTTTTGGGGGGAGCTTTTTCCTTTGGAGGTGGAAGTGTTATAGAAAGATCCAGGTTTGTAACTGCAGAATTGAGGAAGCTTCCTATTCATATCATCAATTATTCTGCAACTTATAATTTTAGAGAACCCTGAAACAATGAAAAGTTAAGATACTCTCCTAAGATCACAAGTCATTGTTTTTCAGAAGGAGTATTTGAACCCAGGTATTTCGGATGCACGATTAGTTTCTAGGTTGGTTGCAAGCATCATCTTCCCATGTGGAAATGGAAACAGTTTAACTATTGAATTCCTTATGATTTCTCTCTCCTGTTTACCTTTCAATACTTCTTTTGAGTCTTATATATGAAAGTCAAATTTCCTATTCAACTCTGGTCTTTTTATCATAATGCTTAAAAATCCTTTTTTACTAAATGTCCATTTTTTTCTCCTGAAGGATTATACTCATTTGCTAGGTTGGTGGTTCTTGGTTGGAATCTTAGATTCTTTGCCTTCTGAAATATCATATTCTAAGCCTTTTGATCCTTTAATTTAGAAATTAGTAAATCTTCTATTATTCTGACTCTTTCTCTATTATATTTGAATTGTTTCATTCTGGCTGCTTGCAATATTTTTTTCTTGACCTGGGAACTCTGTAATGTTCCTGGGAATTTTCACTTTGGGATCTTTCAGGAGGTTATTGGTGGGTTTTTTTCAATTTTTGTTTTATTTTCTGGTTCTAGAATATTAAGGTAGTTTTCACTGATAATTTTGTGAAAGATGATGTCTAAGCTCTTTTTTTGATCATCACTTTCAGGTAGTCCAATAATTCTTAAATTGTCTCTGCTTGATCTACTTTCTAGGTCAATTTTTCTAATGAGATATTTTACATTTTCTTCTATATTTTCATTCTTTTGATTTTGATTGATTCTTGATGTCTCATGGAGTCATTAGTTGTTACTTGCCCAATTCTAAATTTTAAAGAATTATTTTCTTCATTGAGCTTTTGCAGCTACTTTTTCATTTAACCAATTATATTTTTTAAGGAATTCTTTTCTTCAGTAAAATTTTGTCCTCTTTTTTTTTCCATTGGACCAGTTCTGCTTTTTAAGGTGTTTGATTGGATTTTTGAGGTTCTTAAGTTTTTTTCCCCCAGTACTTTTTGTACCGCTTTCATAATTTGCTCCCTTATTCATTCATTATTCCTTCTTTGTTCTCTAAAGTGCAGAATTTCATTCTATTCCTCCCACATGGCATTTCAGCTCTTTTCTCCATGTCTTTGCATTGGCTATTTCTGATGCCAGAATGCATTCTCTCCTTACCCTGCTCTCTGGAATCTCTGATTTTCTTTAAGACTCAACTGAAAAATCATCTTCTACAAGAGGTTTGTCATCTTTGCATCTTCAGTTTCGCTACCAAGGTCATCTTATATTTGTTTTGTATGTTTCCAGTAATATCTAGGTGCATTCATTGCTATCTCCTTCTTTAGGATATAAATTCTTGAGGTGGAGTCAAGATGGTGGAGTATAGGCAGTGACTCCCCAAGCTCTCCCCTAAACCACTCCAAATTCTTTAAATAATGACTCTAATCAAATATTAGAGCATCAGAACACACAAAAAGACAGAGCAGAACAATTTCTAGCCAAAGACAACTTAGAAAGTCAGCAGAAATGGTCTATACACCAGTGTAGGATCCAGCATGTATTCCCAACTCAGACTGCACCGTTGTAGCCCTGGTCTTGTCCCTAGGCTCAGCTTTAACCCCAGCCCTGGCCCTGGCCCAGGTGCCAGCAAAGCAGGAGTAGGTCTTGCAGTCTTTGAATCTGGTGGTTTCCAGAGCTCCCAGCCCAGAGTCACTAAAGGTGACTTGTAAAGTCAACAGGAAAGTTTGAGACTAAGGTGAGACCAGCAAACCAAGAACAGGTAGAGGAAGCTGCAGCAGTTTCTGAATGCCTCAGCCCATAGGAGATCTTCTTATTCTCACTAAGGAATTAAAACTTACAGCCATAGTGGAACCAGGATATTCCTCACATCTCCAGGGCAGAAAAGAGTGCTTGTGGTCAAGTTCCTAGAAGGATCTCTGAAAACAGTCGCACAAAACTCCTGAAGCTTGGGACAGTGCACCTTTCATCCTGAAAATAGAGCCCTACTTTATATACAGAGTTAAAAGCTGAGTAACAGCTAGAAAAATGAGCAGATAACAGAAAAAGATTCTCTCTATAGAAAGCTACTATGGTGACAAAGATCAAAATACACACTCAGAAGAAGATAACAAAGTCAAAGCTCTCCAAGAAAAATAAGAATTGGGTTCAAACTATGAGAGAGAGCTCAAAAAGGATTTTGAAAAATCAAGTAAAAGAGATAGAGGGAAAATTGGGAAGAGAATTGAGAGTGTTGCAAAAGGAAATACAAAAAGCTAATGAGATGAATCCCATAAAAAGTAAAATTGACTAAATGGATAAAGGAGGTACATAAACTCATTGAGGAAAATAATTCCTTAAAAATTAGAATTGAGCAATGAAGAGTCAAGAAACAAAAAAACAAAACCAAAAGAATGAAAAAAAAAAGACAACTGTGAAATATCTCATTGGAAAACATCTGGCCTGGAAAATAGATTCAGGATAGATAATTTAAAAATTATTGGTCTAGTGGCTCTTTTCAACAGTGAGGCATTTCAGGCCAGTTACAATGGTTTTGTGATGAAGAGAGCCATTTACATCCAAATAGAGGACTTTGGGACTGAATGTGGATCCCAACATAGTATTTTCACTTTTTTTGTTGTTTGCTTGCATTTTGTTTTTTTTTCTCATTTTTTTTTCTTTTTGATCTGAATTTTCTTGTGCAGCATGATAATTGTGGAAATATGTATAAAAGAATTGTAATATTTAACATATATTGGATTACTGGCTGTCTAGGGGAGGAACAAAAAAAAAACTGGAACACAAGGTTTTACAATTATCATCTTTCAAAAAATTATCAAGGAAAACAGTCCTGGTATTTAGAACCAGAGGGTAAAATAGAAATCGAAAGAAGCCACCAATCACTTCCTGAAATAGATCCTAAGGTTGAAAACTCCCAGGAATATCATAGCCATATTTCTGGAAATGCCAGGGCAAGGAGAAAATATTGCAAGCATCCAGAAAGAAACAATTCAAGTACAATGGAGCCACAGTCAGGATAACACAAGATTTAGCAGCTTTTATATTAAAGGATTGGAGGGTCTGCAATGTGATATTCCTGATAATTATGGTGCTAGGATTACAACCAAGAATCACCTACTCAGCAAAACTGAGAATAATCCTTCAGAGGAAAAGATTAAAAAAATCAACAAAATAGAGGATTTTCAAGCATTTATGATGAAAATACAAGCAATGAATAGAAAATTTGATTTTCCAATATAGGACTCAGGAGAACCACAGGAGGTAATCAGGAAAAACTTTCTCTTTATTATGGCAGTTAGAAGGAACATCTATAGACAGAGGGCATAGGTGTGAGTTGAATATGAAGGTATAATATCTAAAAAAAATAAAATGAAGTAGTGTGAAAGGAATCTACTGGAAGAAAGGGAAAGGGCAAATCAGAATGGCATACATTGTCTGCCATAAAAGAGGCAAGAAAAAGCTTTTTCTGCGGAGGGAAAGAGGAGAAGTGGAGAGACAGTGAGTAAACTTTACTCATAAGAGTTGGCTCAAATGATTGAAAAGAGAATATTGGGGGAAGGAGTCGTCAACAGCAAAACTTGAAGAAGGACAAGGTAAAAGGAAAAAGAATGGAATAAATGGGGGGAGGGGAAAATACAGTAAGCAATAATAACTTGCAGTGGTATTCCATAAGTTGTATATGTTATATAATCGTGATAGAGAAAATTAACCCACTCTATTGCTGATGAAGACAAGGAAGTATACCAACATTGGAGGGACATTTTTTGGCATTTGCAATACAAGTCAACAAAACTTAATCACTTCAAAGTGGGTTATCTCAGCTTTTCAGAGATTCAGCCATCTATATATGTTATGACATGATTTAAATGTAAAAAATGCAATGTATGTGATACTCATGAGTCTTTCCTGATGTCATTTGCTTCACTCAAATTTCACCCAGCTGTGCAAAGAAGATCGGACTGATGAAATTTTCTTAGTAATCCGTAGTACTTGGAAAGTTTAACAAAGTAATTTTGTGGTGACTTACTATAAATTGAAAGATCAGCTCATAAATATATTTCATATTTTTCTTGGTGTGTTCTTAAAGTTTCAAATAATTAAACTAAACATTTTAATACAATCTTATGTGTTTTTGACACAGGAGCTCTCCCTAAAACATTTGCTGAAACTGAGTCTATTCTTCTCTGCTGGTTTTCTACCTTATCTCTACCTGCCCATCTCATCCTACCTCAATCAAGCTCGTTGGACCTGGGGAGACCAGACAACATTTTCAGGATTTCTGACCCATTTTCTTAGGGAAGAATATGGAACATTTAACCTGGTAAATTTATTATTTAAATTCTTTAAAGATGAAATTCATAAGAGAATTTCCTTCAGTTTTCTCCCTGGGAAGTAATTAGAAAAATCACAGTTGTTAGACTTTTCATCTTATTTATATGACAAACTTTTGCTTGGGATGTGCCTTTGAGGGTGCCTTAGAAAGAATTGGAATCATATTCCACCTTTTATTTTTTTCTTTTTTGCTATTGAAGTATTCTTTTCAGAATAACAAGCATTAAAATGACTTTGCTGCCTAGGAGTGGAAACAACATTTCAATAACTTTAGCAGTAGGTGTCACTGTGAGCATTGAGTTTATGAATAAAACTATTATAGGAAAGTTGAAGAATAAGTCCAATATTTTTGGTTGCCTTGATTGAATTATAATCATTCACCAATTTATTGTGCAGTGTGAATGGGTAATATTTAGTCTAAAACTAGATAAGTTTTTTTTTTGAGAAAGATATTTATATGTGTATGTAGTTCCTATTTTTGGAGGCAATGTGTTTCTGAATGAGTTTAAAGGAAGTGGTTTCACCAAGATAACTATTAACATGCACCATATATAAATTAGAGAGTAAGGAAAAAAACAATCTAAAGTGAGAGTACAGTATGTTTGATATGTGAAAAGTGTAAGAATAATCAGTAATCTCATTGAGAGACTATTTTTATTAGGATGGGAAGGGTAATCATTTATTAATTCCCTGTGTCATGGTCAATATATGGAAATGTCATGCTATGGAGTAATTCTTGTTATATGAAAATGTTAATTGAGGTTCAAGAAGAACTTAGAAATAGAGAATGAAATTCACTTATTGCTTATGAAATTTGTAATTATGTACCAACAAGCATACTGGGACCAAATACATACAGATGATTGGAATTGTCTGTAAAATTAATAGATAGAAAATTAATGAAATTGTTAATTAACTCTTCCTTCTGGAAACATTTCCATTGGTGTTCAGCATATGATCTAAATCATAGAAAAACATATTTACAGTTGAAAGATACCTTAAAGATAATTTCTCCTAACCCCCTCATTTTAAAGCTGTGGACCTACCCAATGTAACACAAATAATAATGCTGGATAATACTTTGGCCATTATTTTCTGAAGTTCTTTTTAAAACATTATGGTAGCTTATAGTAATATGATTGTTCTTTTAAAAATATTTTCTTAAGATTCCAAAATAATGATTTTGAAAGATAAAATCTATCATGTGTTCTAGATGTATTATTCTTAAATTTTAAAAAGCTAAAATATACTATAATTGAATTCATATATATCTCATTGAATGTAACTGTTTCTCTTTTATGACCAGGCCAAATCTGAAATAGGATCCAGTATGTCTGAAATATTGCTGTGAGTAAAAAATATCTGGAATAACTTTTAAATGCATTTTCTGTTATTAGAGTTTATTTACTAGAACTTGTCAAGATTGTTGCTTTTCCTCTGAGGAAGTATCATTCAACTCTGATAGGTATTTCTACCATTCCTTGTTTATTTGTATACTCATATGTCTTCTTGAATAGAAAATAAAGCATAAAAGGCAGACAAAAATTTTTTGAGAGTTGTATACTAAAACATGACATTTCTCTTTGCTGTAAGATGATCCAAAACAGAACTTTTAGAAATAACTTATTTGTTGTCCTAGATTTTTTGTAATAACTTTTCTTTAGAAGTTATTATTCAGACACTACCAAAATTTGAACAAATGATTTTACATAATTCATTTAATGAGCTAAAATTTTTAAATTCTTCAGAGATTCATTTCACAATTTTTTAAGCTGTAGCATATATAGAAATAGAAAAAATTCTTGACTTATGTATTGATTAATATCACTCCTTACAGGCAGCATTGTAGGACTATTAAACACATGGCCAGAAGGTATCTGCAACTATGACCAAAAATGCAATTGATAAATATTTAACAAAATAAATGAAAATACATTAAAACATAGATAAGGTTAATCTGTGGTTTTCTAAGTCACTATGTGGCCACCAGGAAACCTTATGTAAGGTTTAGTGTCTGGCATTTCTCTTTCATTGTGGCACTCTTGATGTAGTAAATAGAAAGCTAGTCAGTGGGGTTCATGTGCCACCATGGACTCAAGCTGACTTTGTGACTGGGAAAATTTCTTAACTTCTCAGTGATCCAGATGGAATTCTAAGACTATAATTTAAAGAGTAAATACTGATCTTCGTTGGTCGAGGGGATTTCTTCATCTGTATTTCCTTATATTGGTAATATCAAAGGTACAGTCAAAAATTACTCTTATTAGAACCAAATTGTAGTTCAACCACTTGCAGTTTATTTTTTCAACAAGTATTAAGACGTGCTAAATCTTAAGCTACGATATTTGAAAAAGGGACTTGTTGAAGAATAGACAAATTGAGGCTACCTGAAATCTATCTTGTCCTACAGAGAAGTAGAAGGGGACGGGGACATTAGAGGCAGAAATGGGGGGGGGTGATAGAAGGGACAGTGAATAAGGGTGGTAGTGGTCAGAACCAAAACACTATTACCTATTGTACACAAAACACTATGCTAGGTATGAAGATTGATGCAAAGATATATCTTATGTAATCCCTGTACTAAAGAAGTTTACAATTTTATAGATTAAGTGGGTAAAGGGAGAGAAAGAGAAAGATAAGTGGGAAAAATAAGATAAAGGAAAATACACAGTAATCATAACTGAAAAATATTTTACAACAAATTTTTCTGATAAAGGTCTTATTCCTTTAATATAGAGAATTGAGTCAAATTTATAAGAACCCAAGTCATTCCCTTGATAAATGGTCAAAGAAAAAGAACATACAGTTTTTCAAAAGAAATCAAAACTATGGTCATGTGGAAAAATGCTCTAGATCACTGTTGATTAGGGAAATGCTAGCATTTAAAACAACTCTGAGGTACCATCTCATACCTGTCAGATGGCCAAATATAATAGAAAAGAAAATTACAAATGTTGGAGAGGATATGGAAAATTGAGACATTAGTGCACTGTTGGAGTTGTAAACTGGAGAGTAAATTCTGTTCTGGAGAGCAAATTGGAACATGCCCAAAGGGCTATAAAGCTATAAATATTTTGACCCAGCAACATCACTACTAGGTCTATATCAGAGATATTTTTCTTTAAAATGTAAAAGATATACATGCACATGCGCTCACACACACAGATACACATGCAAAAAATTGATGCCCAGCATATGAAGAATGACTGAACAAGTTGTGATTATATGATTGTGATGGAATATTATTATGCTATAAAAAATGAAAAGTAGTATGTTTACAGGAAAACCTGGGAAAACTTAAGTGAATTGATGCAAATTGAAGTGAGCCAAACCAGAACATTGTATACAAAACCAGCAACATTATATGATTGTATGATGATATAATGACTTAAGCTATTCTCAGTAATACAGTGATCCATGACAATTCCAAAGGCTTATGATGAAAAATTCAGTCTATCTCCAGAGAAAGAACTGATGGAGTTGGAATGCAGATAGAAGCAAAATTTTTAAAAATTTTTATTTCTTTTTCCTATTTGGGCATATGTGTTTGTGTTTTTTAAATAACATCACTTATGGAAATAGGTTTTTTTCATGATTGAACATGTATAACCTTTATCAAATTTTTTGCCTCCTCTGGGAGGAAGTGGGAAGGGAAGAAAGGAGAGGAGTTAGAATTGAAAAAAATTTTAAATAAATGTTGAATTTGTTTTACATGTAATTGGAAAAAATAAAATATTTAAAATAAAAAATTAGAATGATTAATCATTCTAAAGAAAAATGTTCCTATTCACCTTTATTATTTTAAACTGAACTATGAATCTAATGGTATCATTAAAGTAAAAATATAAGGAAATATGTCTTTAATGAGAGAAAAGAAAAAAAATTAGCTTATCATTATTAGCAGTCATTTCTGTATATTATTTATTTAGAGGCAAAGGACTTTAGAGTTGGAAGGAACCTTAGATACTTTTTAGAGTCCCTTCATTCTCCTGATAAGGAATCCCTATCCCCAGAGATATTAAGTGACTTCATTTAAGTGTCCTCTTCTGCTAAGGAAATAAACATCCAAGCCATCTGTTTGCTTTTGACCCATTATTTGTTCTTCTTTTCATTTAATAAACACTTACTATTGTCTACTGTACACAAAACACTATGCTAGGTGTGAAGGTTGATACAAAGATACAACTTGTGTAATGCCTGCACTAAAGGAGTTTACAATTTTATAGATTAAGTGACTCTACTTTGGCTTCCAGTTTCTTCTAAATCCTTTCCTTAACTTTTGAGAACTCTTTTCCCCTTCTTTTTTTTTGTTAACACTTTCATTATATTATAAATATTATGTCTTTTTTCTCCTAATGGCTCTATTACTTTATTTTTCATTCTTTGTTAGTCTATCTCAAAAATATTGTCAGTCTCTGTGTTTTTCCACTTTTCTCTTTACCTTGATTATATGGCATCTGGAAATAAAAACATATATTGGCTTGGAGGATCATTACATAAATTATAAAGAACTATGGCATTATGACATTACATTGCAATTAATTCTTAGGTATACAGTATGATAATGTATTATAAGTGTGTATGCTTAAAAGCCTTTCTTAAAGAAAAAAAAATCTTACACCTAGAAATAAACCTCAAGATTATCTCTTGTGTCAGATAGTTACCTGAAATAAAAGAAGATAAAAGATAATGAATATTGGTTGAGTAAAAAATAATGATAATAATAATAATTCTGAGTATTAAGTGTTCATATAAATTAGAGTATTGTGGGGGGATGCTTCCAATAATATAAGAGAAAAATCTTTTTCATTATGCTAGAATTTAATCATATATCTTCTAGTTAAGCAAATTATATTCCTTCTTAATTTATATCTCAAAATTGTAATCCTTGACAAGGAAATTAATCTAAGCTTAGGCAAAGACCATCTTTCAGAACTCCCATTTAAGCAAAAGTTCTTCAGGAATTTATCTTGAAAACTTGACCACCACCCCCCATTCTTTTTGAAGAATAGTTTGAAATGAGTTTTTATGGTGGAATCAGAATAACCTTATCTCATGGTAGATAGACCTAAAGTTGACTAACTAATATGTGCATAAGAAGAAATTGACAGAAAAAAAATTATCTCGAGAGAAATATTGGGGAGTAGACAAGGAACAGGGTAAATGGGAATCTGTTTTTACCACATTTCCATTAAATCTGGAAAATAGATCTTCTCTAAAAGAGACCTCCAGAATCTAATATAACTTTTAACATTTTAATTTATTGAAGCATTGTCTACATCTGAATTAACTGAAATGGTTATAAAAAGCATTTAAACTGTAACTTTTGGTCAAACCAGTTAGATATGATCTTACTCTTTGATTGATAAACTGTGATTATTGAACAGTAGTCAGTTTTTGGAATTCTTTTGAAAGTGTGTATGTGTGTGTCTGTGTCTGTGTGTCTGTGTCTGTGTCTGTGTCTCTGTGTAGATATAATTTGAGTTTAATTTTCTATCATGTGATGTTTTTTCTCCTAAAATAAAATTTTTGAAATTTTAAAAACAACACATTCTAGTATTATTCTAGTATTAATAGTATGTATTCTGCATTTCATTAGACATAGTTATGAAAAGTGCTTGATTCAGAACTTCAAATCATTTAAAATTTATAATTGTTTGCTTTCTGACTAATGAAAATGATAAATGAGATGTTTTCTTTCAGTTTTCAGATGGCAAATATGAAAATTGAATTATCAATTAATATTCAAGTTCTTGCAGTTGTAGCTTGTTTGTGTTTAGAAAAACAGTAAGTAATATCTACCTATGCTATTGTGTTTTTTTCCTCTATTAAGTGAATAAATTTTCAATGTGTTGGTATATAATTAATTTCTGAAAAACCTAATGTCACTATTTCTGCATGTCAAATTTGTACACTTTGTGAATACTACATGATTTCCAGATTACAAAAGAATATTGAGAAATTGATTTGAAGAATGTTGTCTTTTCAGGATGACCAAATGAGTCTCATGATAGTCTTAAACTTTTAAAGCATTTGTAGTAATCATAGTATAAAATAATTTATTTAAACACCAGTTGAAGTTGAGTACAGTCAATACACAGTTTACATTCACCTGGATTATTATGTGTACGTCTCTTACTCATGATAAGCTAGGAACTGAAGGAATTCCCTTAGGTTTTTTGGTTTTTGTTTTTTTAGTACTATTATAGATTTTATTTCTATACCCCATACCTTATTTCCCTTTACCTATATTTGCTGCCTGGAAGTGTCTATTAAATCAGAACTAATGGTGGGAAATTAGGAGATAACTCTGCTCTGTAGCTAACTCTGCCTCCATCTCATCTCTTTAGTAACTGTTGTCATTTGCTGTTTCTCTAAGAGTGCTTTCTCACCTCCAAATGGGGAAATATTTATTGCTTTCCTCTAAAATGTACACAGATCTTTCTTAAATCTAATTTATACAAAGATCTACCAAAAAGCATCTCTTGCCATTTTAAAAAGTTCCCTTAAAATTTTATTTTTATTTTAAATCCATAATAAACAAACAAACATTGTTGTATTATGTCTTACAGGGACAAAAAAACCCCACCACTGGTGTCGCTTTTTGTTGGAATGCTTTGTATTTATTCATTATTCTTTGCTTGGAGAGCAAATTTAGATATTTCAAAACCTCTTTTCATGGGTGTGGTAAGTTTCACAAGTTATTGCCCTTCATTTTGACTTTTGTAAGACTTTATCAGTTTGTTTCTTTTTGTGTATTTTTTTCATCAATTTATTTCTTTACAAGAATTTTAGAAGTAAAAATTAATTAATGAGAATGTAAAATTAGATTAGGGCTGTGACCTTTAAAAATTCATCACTTTATTAACAGCAAGTAAATAATAAAATTAAATTCAAAATGGCTTCATTTAGTCAACTACCACCATCCCTTCTGCTTTGTTCCTGTCTAAAATATGATTATTTCTAGGATAGGAAATTTATATGTATCAAGTTGCTCCTCCTGAATGCATTGTTCAGCATAAAGATAAAACTGGAGATTAGAATTACATATGATCCCCACTTCATTTCTCTTCCATCTGCATGAGCAAAAAAATTCAAGCTTATTTTTCCCCTTTGCTTTCTTCTCATACTCTTTCCTTGGTAATCTCAGCAGCTCCCAAGAGTTTAATTGTCAGCAAAATACAGATAACTTCCATATTTATGCCTCCAATCAGACTCTCCTGAGCGCTACTTCCACACCACCAACTGCACAGTAGGTTATTGAACTGGATTGACATTTTAAACTCAGTAGGTTCAAAGCAGAAACTCATTATCTTTCCCATCAAAACCATCTCTTTCTTGAATTTACCTGATTCTGTCAAGGACACCACCATCCCAGTTGCCCAGGTCTGCAACTTTGATACTATCTATGATTCATCATTCTCCCTTCCTCTGGGGGTCCATTTGATTTCCCAAATCTTCTCATTTCTACTTCTGCCACCTCTCTCACATCTGATCCCCTCCGTTCACATATCCATTACTTGATTTTAGTCAGTTGATCACTCATTACAGTTAAGTGCCCACTGTGTTAAGCACTGGGCAGGGCTCTAGGAGTATAGCATTTAAGTATTTGAATAGAAAAGTTATAAGGATAGTGAGGAAATAGGTTAGAGTAATTGGTTTGAAAGACTTACATGCCAGCAAACTAATAGGGCAAAAGTAATTAGTTGTTGTGGGAAAGTGTTTAAAGATATTTGCATGTAAGGTACAAGCATGCTGGTATGCTGAATATGTCTTGTTCATTTAATGCTCCACAGGTAGAGCGCTTCTGGATGCAGAGCAATGCAGTGGTGACTGTTCTGGCTGGCTTGGGCTTAGCCTCCTTTTCCTCTCTGAGTAGGAGAATGCTGAGCAACAGTTCTGTTTTTCAGATTCTGGAATGGCTTTCAGCAGCCATTTTTGTGGTCTACCAAATTTATTCTAATTACAGGTAATAAATTAAAAGGCATTTTTAGAATAAGTAACCAGCGTTTCTAATTATTTGCACAGATTTTTGAAGAATCCAAGTGACAGTGTGATGTAAATTTATTTCAGGCTTCTGAGATTATCTAATTCCTCTGTACTGTTTGTCATTCTTCAGAACCCCCATTTCTTATTCTTATGACCTAGAGATATAAATTGTTTGGTATTGTCTCAATTTCTTTTTTTTTAAATAATAGCTTTTTATTTTTAAAAATACATGCAAAGATAGTTTTCAACATTAACCTTTGCAAAACCTTGTGTTCCAAATTTTTCTCCCCCCAGACAGCAAGTAATCCAATATAGGTTAAACATAAAAGCAATTCTTTCAGATATATTTCCATATTTATCATGCTGTGCAAGAAAAATCAGAGCAAAAGGAGAAAAAATGAGAAAGAAAAGAAAACAACAAATGTAAAAATACTATGTTGTGATCCAAATTCAGTCTCCATAGTCTTTTCTCTGGATAGCTCTTTTCATTAGAAGTCTATTAGAATTGCCTTGAATCACCTTATTGTTGAAAAGAGCCACAGTTGATCATCACATAATCTTGTTGCTGTATTCCATGTTCTCTTGATTCTGCTCATTTCACTTAGCATCAGTTCATGTAAGTTTTTCCAGGCTTTTCTGAAATCATTGGCACAATTCCTTTCAAAGGAAGACTGATTTGGGGAGAAACTGTGTAGGAAAATGAGTCAGAGGACTTTAAATACTTTGAGTTCTATTTTCCATTTGTCTATGGCATATTACATCCCTTGAATACCAGGAGCTTCGACTTATTCATTATCTGTATATGTACAGTAACACTTTTCCTTCTCTTATTCTGTAATGGTATATTAAGTAATCAAAAACATTTCTAAAATGTCTTCAATGACTTACAGGATCATAGATTTAGAATTGGAAGGTATTTAAAAAGTCACCAAGTCCAACCCCTTCCTGTATATAGGAGAGCCAGCATTCCTAATCAGGTCCAGTGACCTTTCCACTGAACCACGTTACCTTTCTTCAGCTGAAGAACTCTGCAAATACTAGGGTTTTCGTTATTGCATTTTATATGTACATACATACACATGTATGTATGTATGTATGTACATGTGTGTATGTGTGTATATACACACATATATATGCATATATATCTGTGTATATAAAATATATATACATATATAAAATAAATATATATATACATATATTTGCTGGGGCAATTGGAGTTAAGTAACTTGCCCAGAGCCACACAGCTAGGAAGTGTTAAGTGTCTGAGATTAGATTTGAACTCAGATCCTCCTGATTTAAGGTCTGGTGCTCTATCCACTGCGCCACCTAGCTGCCCCACATTTTATATTTTTTGGTCAGTTAACAAGTATAAAGAAAGGCAAAGACATGGTCCCTGCTTCCTTGAGGGCAGGAATTATCTTTTGCCTCTTTTTAAATACCTAGTGCTTAACATAGTACACAACATAAATGTTTATTGGTTGATTATACAGTTTCATGGCAGAGTCAATATAGGATACATAAAATGTGACGTAAAGGTAATTTATGTCACATGTGGCATGAGCAGATTGGACGGTGGGAAAAAACTGGGAAAAACTTCCTACCAAAGTTAGGATTTGAGCTGAATTTTGAGGAAGCCAGAAGGCAGGAAGGAGGTAAAAAAGGAGAGTTTTCCAGATATCTAGTAGGAACATGTGAAAATGGGAGATGAGTATTGTGTTTAAGGAACATAGGCCAATGTAACAGGATCTAAAAGTATATGGAAGGAATAAATTGTAAAAAAGCTGAAAGTTAGTGAAGAGCCAGGTATGAAGAACTTTAAAGGGCAGGATGTTTAGATAGGGCAGGAGCCCAAACAACTGGAAAGGTATGATATATACCCACAGGGGCATTCATTTATAGTTTTTGAAACTTGCTTGAGGTAAGGGATAGGTCAGCCTTTGCATAAAGTATCAAAAACATGTGGAGACTTAAAATAAAATCATAAATATTTTATCAAAACAGCAATTAATTAGAAATTTAATGTTTTACAGATGTATGTGTTTTCTTTATAGCATTATACTGGTTATTTTTTAGTTATTTTAAAGAACCAAAATTAAATGCTATATTTTTATTATTATTTATAATGAAACTAATATTAATTACAATTAATTCATTTGCTCCATTTTTTGGCAATGCTTCAACTCATCCTTTTTGTTTTGTTTTGTTTTGTTTTCATGGGAAGCTTTCAGAATTCATGCCGGGTTTCCAAGTTCTAAGAAAGTCAACTTCATGATTAAAGAGTCATACTGCTGTTATGTGCCATTGCAAATGCTCACTGTATTAATAAAGGCAAAATAAAGTCTATGCTCATTAATTCATATCTTTCTCCTTATTAGAGTGTATTCCCACTGTTCTCTTCCTGAACAGCTGGGAAAAGGAAATAAAGGAAGCTTAAGGTCTAGAGAATTGTTCATATTTGCCACTTTGGGGGAAAAAGTTCATAGGGATGTGGAATTTGTATTTTCAGAAAATAAGGAAATTTCTTTTTATAATTTGAATATTACCCAAGAAATAAATGGGAATTATGTAGAACTATGCAAAATTTCAAATTAAATTAGAAGTCTTATTGCACAGTTAGTGTTGCCATGTTTTAGGAATCCACCTATTCTTTTGCTTTCAACGAGTTAATATGCTTTTAAAGATGAAGCATAGACAATTTTCAATAACAGAACTTGGCCCCCTTCTTGACGTCTTTTCAAGTGGTATTTTAAATTTGAAAATCATCTCCACCTTGGATGATTAATGTTTGAATACTTTCTGTGGATTATATAGAGAAATGGGAAG
Organism: Myrmecobius fasciatus; assembly: GCA_023553655.1. NCBI lineage: Eukaryota > Metazoa > Chordata > Mammalia > Dasyuromorphia > Myrmecobiidae > Myrmecobius > Myrmecobius fasciatus. Next base: position 23,726 of record JAJPUD010014131.1, read on the forward strand.
GAAGTGTCATAACTGTAGTAAAACTATTTTTTAAAAGATATTTTATCCTTTTTATTTAGCATTTGTGACCAAAGCACTAACTATGTCATTGATAAATTTGCAAAGAACCTTCTGTTCTCTATGCCTCATAATGCAATCATCTTACTCAGAGGAGATTTGCCAGGGAATTCTCTTCGTTATTTGCATTACTGTGAAGGTCTGAGGCCTGATATTTCATTGGTGGATCAGGAAGTAAGTATACTAAAACTATACCAAGCATATTATAATTTTAATTTTAAAAAATTCATGCAGATCTTATTTTTTGTGAAATAGATTTTATTTTTGTGAAGATTTTCATAAAGTGTAATAATTGGAATGTGACTTGATATTCATTTAACAGTTCAAACAGGTTAATAAGACTTTCTTCCTATTTATCATGAAAGTATTAAGAATTAATGAACTTAGATTCATAATAAAATTCTCACCTTACATTATAAACTATGAAAAATTTTCAACATTGGTAAGTTTATTTTTAAAACATTTATTATAAGTAATGATATCTGAGCCATTCAAGCAAATATTGCACACAAATTTAGGGACTAAAAGAATTTAGGATGATCCTACAAGAAATATTTTATGAGCAAATAAAAATTTCACTAAAAATTTAAATTATCTTACTGCAGAATTTCTTTATGGGCTTGTTGCTCTTTTATCTTAGAACGAATTTATTTTATTAAAGTAATTTCATAATCTGAAAATGCTTTTTTAAACTAGTGGGTACAATGATAAGAAGGATTAACTCTTCTATCAATTCATTATCAAGCATTTATAAGTTCCTAGTAAATGCCAAGCATTGTGTTAAGCACCAGGGATACAAAGATGAAGGGAAATTGCCCAAGCAATAGAGGAGCTTATTGAGAGAAACAACATACTCATAAAGAAATAGGCATTGGTGTTATGAAAAGCACTGTTAAGATTGGAAAGAAAGAATTGGTCTTATTTTTAAGGTGAGCACATTGTAAAGCAGGTCAAGTACTTGGTGAATGAATGAAGATTCATAACCATTTTTAGAAGATATTGTGTTTTTATTTGATTTTGCAAAGATATGTACATTTTAAAAAATTTCTACCTTTCATTTAGATTCAGTTCAATTTGAATTTCATTCTGTGGAATATGAACCTCCCAGATTATTCTTTAGATTATGCTAGATAGTATGATCATTATCACTATTAATGAGCACATAAAATTCAGGCCTTAGGTCAGAAAGATGGAAACTATTCTGTGCTTTCTTGGGTCCACCTATACCTTTCAATGTCTAGAAATGAATTTATGCAGTTCTAGTTTCATAGGCTATTAATTGTATTTGTTCACTTGATTTCTTTTTTAGAAACCTGAAATTAAGTATGAAGTTATTTATGATTTTTCTGGCAGATGATGACTTATGAGTGGTATTTACCTAAGATGGCTAAGCATTTACCAGGTATCTACTTTCCTGGGGACCGATGGAATCCTGTGGAAGGAATATTACCTAGTGGAATGGTCATGTTTAATCTTTATCATTTCCTCAAAGTAAATAAACAGTAAGCATTCCTTTCATGTAATAGCTTTTCTAAAATCTTTAAGCTTTTCAGAAATTGTTTATGTAGCAGCTGTGCCTCATCCAAAAGAACAATTTTCTACACCGATTTCCCTGTCACTGGTGAGATTATCTTTGTAATTAAATTGAATATCTGTGCAGAAATAAGACTAGGCAGAAATAAATGTTATTTTTCTGAGTGAAGTAAAAATAAAGACAGATTAGCAAGAATGGCATATGAGATCTTAGCACAATTGACGGAAATTAGAGATGTGCCTGCCTACTTGAAATCTTTGTAGGTGGATAGCAAACAATTAGTTTCCCATTGATGAACACCATGGACACCTTTTTAATGTAAAGCAAATGTTTTCCAGGAATAATCACTGCACAAAAATAGCCTAAGATTTTTAAAAATAAGATGAAGCATTTTTATGACTAAGAAGGCACCTACAGTTGTACTAGCTGAGAGAAATTATGAGAGTTGTCAGCTCCCATACTTTTAGGCATATAGTATTAACCAACTAGATCAATGGCACTATATGTTTGTCTTTTTTTTTTCTTTTTTTGAAAGACTGGATTTTGCTTGGACATGGTGGTGGAAACTTTAAGTGACTGTTAATTTATTTAAGCATTTGTTTTCTGTAAAGGTATCCTGAGGACTCCCTTGGATTTTCATAATAAAGTAGATGAAAGCAAAGTAATGGTGTTTTGGATATTCAAAATCTTAATAAAATATTTAGTAGTTATTAATAATAATATATTAGTAGTAGTATTGATGAGAATGAAAGGTATGAAATGAATATCTGCTAAAAAAAATAAATGTTTTCTGAGAGCAGTGTTCAGTATTTTCTAGTTTTATTGATGAGGAACCATGACAATATCAAAATTAGGCAATGGCTTTAGATTAATAAGAACTAAAAGGAACTACAAAAAATGTACTGCAATTATATCTTTGAATAATTTTATATATCAAAAGTCTCAATATCATATCATGGTCCAATAAATATTGGATTAAATTGGCATTTTTAAAAGTTTATTTCTGTAGAATCTAACTTAAAAACAGCTATGGTGAGCCTCTAAAAGTTGGAATAAAAACCACACTAGGTAACATGCTCTATAAATGTTGAAGAAACACTAATAAGATTTTTTTAATTAAGTTTTTTAACTGATTACTAGAAATTTTGCATGTTCTGTTTCCCAATTTGATTTTTCCAGCCTAATCTGACTTCATATACCTATCTATGAAATGAAAATTTAGTGTCAAAATATACATGTGAAGGTATATAGATATCATAAAGATTTTTCTCTTATCTTTCCATGGTGGTTATAACATTAGCAGACATGCTTTTCCCCCTTATCATTTTTTTTTACAATTAGCTGAGTGTTTTTTTAAGAAATTCTGAATGAAACCGAATTGCTTCTAAGTATTATAAGTAACCGCATATTGTGATATGAGTAGTATAAATTTAATATTTAGATCCTAGAGTACAACTTTAAAATAAATCACTTTTGTTTTGTTTTCAATAGCAAAGAAACATTTGTTTGCATAGGACTTCATGAAGGTGACCCAACTTGGAAAGAGAACTATTCACTTTGGCCGTGGGGTTCTTGTGACAAATTGGTTTCTTCAGAGATTGTATTCAACCCTGAGGAATGGATTAAACTTACTAGAAATATATATAATTGGACTGAAGAATATGGAAGGTATGAACAGTTTACATTTTTTTAGGTGGTTGTTTTTGCGAGCCTGCAATAACTATAAGTATTGGCATATTTTGTAATTTCCTTTCAGCCAACATAAAACTGGGTCTGTGTCATATAGAGATAAAAGGGCCTATTCAATCAATCTTTACCTTCAGACTTACATATTTCTAGTCCAGTTTGAAGTGAAATATCTGAGTTGGCTTTTATTACTAAAAAAATGTAGTTTAGAAAGTTTTACTTAGTGAGATGAGCAGAATCAGGAGATCATTATACATGGCAAAAACAAGACTATAAAATGATCAATTCTGATGGACATGCCTCTCTTCAACAATGAAATGTTTCAAACCAGTTCCAATTGTTCACTGATGAACAAAGCCATCTACACTGAGAGAGAGGCCTGTGCGATCTGAGTATGGACCACAGCATAGCATTTTCACGCTTTCTCTTGATGTTTGCTTGCATTTTGTTTTCCTTTTCAGGTTTTTTTTTCTTGTAGATCCAATTTTTCTGTATACTGTATAAATATGTATACACATTTTAGATTTTTTATATGTATATATGTATACATGTATACATAGTATATACAAGATAACTGTATAAATATGTATACATATATTGGATTTGTCATATATTTTAATATAGTTAATATGTATTGAACTACCTGCCATCTAGGGGAGGGGAAAAGGAGGGAAAAATTTGGAACAGAAGACTTTTCAAGGGTCAGTGTTAAAAAATTACTCATGTATATGTTTTGCAAATAAAAAACTTTAATAAAAAAATGAAGGGAAAAACAAAGTAAAGTTTTACTTAGGAACCTAAAAACCCTATTTTAGAACAGTCTTCATTTGATGACAACTTTGTCTTCAGGAGAACCATCAGTGATCTAGAAGACACCCTAGAAACTAATGTTTCTAGCTGCAGCAACAAAAATTATATAAGAAGCAGGATGAGGATGTGGGTACTTTCTCAGGAAATACAGTTTCTAGGACTATTTACTCCTCAGCATAGTCTCTTGCTTTTCACTTTGGAGGACAGAGCAATAGTAGTAAGTCAGAATATTAGGGGAAAAAATTGATTGGGATGAAAATGATGATACATGATCCCAAAAAATTATAGAGATCCAAATGTCTTGGCTCCTGTCTCTGGTGGTATATCGTAGAGGATGGAGTGAAAGCAGCAACAGGAGCATATGTTTGTATATGATATTTTTCTTTCTGCCTTTAACATAAAGGTATATTCCCAGCAGTGGGAACTGCAGATCAAGGGGCACAGATATTTAGTCAGTTGGTTAGACTTTAGTCAGTTGGTCAAAATGGTTAGATCAGTTTATAACTTTTCTTTCCCCCAAATCCCTCCAACATTGGCCAATCTTTAGTCATCTTAGCCAATTTTCTGGGTATACCTCAGAATCATTTTGATTTGCATTTCTCTTATTAGTGATTGGGAGCAGTTTTTCAGGTGGTTGTAGATAGTTTGTTATTTTTCTCTTGAAAACTATTTGTTCCAAAAAAAAGAAAATTAAAAAAAGAAAGAAAGAAAACTATTTGTTCCTGTCGTTTGACCAATTATCCATTGGGAAATGGCTTAGTTTTGCATTTTTGTATTAATTCTCTACATATCTTGAGTATTAGATCCTGATTAGAGATATTTGATTAAAGATTACTTAACAATTAATAGTTTCTCTTATCTTTGCTGCATTGATTTTTGTTTCTGAAAAAGGTTTTAATTTCATATGAATTATTTATTTTTTCTTCTATGATTATTCTGTTCTTTTATTGGTTAAAAATTTCCTCCTAGCCAAAGGTGTGAAAGGTGCCTGATCTGCACCATCTACATTTTAATATATAATCTATTTTCTTGTATTGGGGCACTGTGTCATAAGGCATTAACCTTTTATGTAACTGCAGAAACAAATTACCTTATTCTAATTATAGGTTTGACCTATCTTCTTGGGAAGCTGTAGCTAATGAAGAAATGTGGCAAGCAAGGTGATTCTGCATTTGTATACTCTAGTAATTTTAATGTGTTTTGAATAATTTAAAGAAGTGACAGTACATTTCATTCTGAATGGTAATAGTGAGTGGTGAAACTTTGTTTAATTAATAGATCCGAGAAGGCAGAATTTTGAGTACACTTTTTTTTTTTTTTTTTTTGCTGAGGCAATTGGGGTTAAGTGACTTGCCCAGGGTCACACAGCTAGGAAGTGTTAAGTGTCTGAGGTCAAATTTGAACTCAGGTCCTCCTGACTTCAGGGCTGATGCTCTAACCACTACTCCACCTAGCTGCCCATGAGTACACTTTTTAACCTTTCAGACATATTGTAGAATTTTGAAATCCACTTACTCTCAGTGTTTTTCAATTTTTCCTTCATGTCAATAGGAAATTTCATATTGATCAGTACTCTCTGGCAAACATAGTTGTATTGATACTTATTTTTAAAGATTGAATTCATCTTTTTTAATCCTCTTCCCATCTTGGAATCATGATGTCCATCTTGAGGTAATCACTATCCTCTCAATCTTCTTGACTTGAATCCTGATAGTTATCTTTGACTCAACTCTCTTTTCTTATCTCCTATATCTAGTCATTCACCAAATTCTGACAACTGCACCATTTCTCTTATTTTTTTTTATTTTTATTTTCTTAATAATTTTTTTCTGAATTGAATAGTTTTATAAGCTAACAGTCTAATAATAGGGGCTTAAGGAGGCAAAGGTATATCATATATTTAATTACTTAGTCCTAATTTGTAACCAGTTGATTAAACTTCAGGGAGAGCTAAGCACAATAAGAATGCAGATCCTTATTTGTCTTGATTTGGTTTGAGATTTGGAAGTTTTAATTGTATAAAAAATGTATTCCACTTTTGGAGAACTAACTTTCATATTTGAAAAACTAAGTAGCTATTATAATGAAATCTGAGACCTATTGATTGTTTGACAAGTATTCCCTCTCATACTACTTCTTTTATGGAATACAATTTATCTGGAGGAAGAAATTGTTTTTAATAGCCAGTTTGATTTTTTTAGCTGGCATTTCAGCCTAAACTTCCATAATGTTGAAAGTTTTAATATTAGTACACAGAAGATATGGCTTGTGTATTCATTGTCTGTAGAATACTTTTCCAATTTGCTTTGAATGTGAATGCTATATTATTATATTATTTTGTTTTGATTTTATTTACACATATTTTCTTTTCTAGGATGAAAACAGCATTTTTTATCTTTAATCTTGCAGAAACTGCTAATGTACCTACAAATATGAAAGCACAACTTTATGCTCTTGCCTATGATGTATGTAATTTTATAAAATATATTTTTTGTTTGGGAGTAGTCGTATGAGGAACTTACAGAAAAATAATTTGTTCTTTTCTCTTCCTTTTCTCTGGCCTTTGTAGAGTGGTAAGCTTTACAGATATATAGACAAATACTTAAATATGTTATTTTATAAAACAATTTATAAGCATCAAGTGAACATATAAAGAACAAATCCTACCAAACAAATGTTAATTTTCTTCTTGTCTTGTTTATCTTGACTTATATACTATTGACTGTGAATGTAAAATTAATTATTATTTTAAAAAAATACAAAATGGTGGTAATAGCTTTATTTCTAACTGGATCCCTAGGGTTGGATTAACTAATGCCCCAGGAGACATGGCTATACTAATACTAGGCCAATCTCATTGTGATTGGAATATGGAGGACAGAGGAGGACCTTCCTATACCTATGCTATTTATTATTTAAAAGTCTTTCTGAGGAACCATAGAAATCTGGATCTAGACTTTCTTACCTTAAGTGTTCTAGGAACCTGTCCTATAGGAAAAGAAAATATCTTGACCATACAGATTCACAGAACTAGAAGTGAAAGATTGTGGTATTCCCTATTTTCTACAGGAACATCTGTGACCCAGATGAAAAGGTGATAAGCTATAGAAGTCATGTTTGTTAAGTTCACAGGCTAAGACATACCACGGTAGAGAGTGGAAATGATCAGCATCCTAGAAACTTGGATTCAAATTCAGAGTACTTATTGTATTGAAAATGTCAGAAACATCAGAATAATGTAATAACACTTAGTAAAAAAAAAAAACAAACTCTAGATACACGATGAGAAATAACTGGCTTTCAAATTATACCTATGGAAAATTTCAGTAAATCTCAAAAGAAAAGTAAATTATAAACAACAGCAAAATTTAGTTAAAAAGAACAGTATTGTATGATGGTACAGCAGAGATCATGCAATGTAGAACTTGTGAAGTTGGTGAATTTTTTAACTTGGAAAAAATTCATGGAAATGGATCATGAATGTTTAGAGGAGGGAAAAAAACCTATATAAAAAGTTAGAGGAACTTTGATTATTTTACCTAGAAAAGAAAAGCTAAAAGTTTACTAAATAGTGGTCTTCATGTATAAAAATCTATATAGTGACCATTCGGTCTTGCACTGCCCAAAAACTAGAAGAAATGGGCTTAAACTGCATAAGTAAGGGTTTGTTAGCTGTGAGAAATAACCTTCAATCAACAATTCTAATGTTGAATATTAGAATAACTTATCAGAAGTGGATTGTAGAAATCCTTTTTCTTGCATTAGAAGGTTCTACTTGCTCTAGTCTAGCTTAGGGTGAGTAAACATTATAATCTGTTAGGGTCCCTTGCTTCCCAGTAATTCTGTGCATGTTGTCCTATGAAAAAATAACATTTCATTAGCAAAAGTATTTTGCTTTATACTTGAAGCCAATCTAATGATAAATTCAGGCTCTTGGTAAATCTAAATAGTAACATGGAGGCCCTGTTGAAGCTATAAAATCACTAGGCAAGCAAGCATTTGATTTTTTGCAGATTTCTATCTGATATTTGTTTGTTAGATATTGGTTGTGATTTTCTTCCTGTTTCCTCTGGAAAACCCAATTATGTGAAATCTGTTGTATCTCCCAATAGACATAATATCTCTGATGCTTAAAATCTTGAATGCCTGAAGGGAAAATAACTTGCTTAGAGTTGGAAGATAGTGTCAACCAAGAGCTTAAAAAATACAAACTTATTGCTTTAAAGAAGACACAAATTTGAATGTTGTACTTAAAGATATTAAAATTGTTAATTTTTTGAAAGCTAATATGGGAATATGCTTTAAAAAAAAAACAACAGCCACGTTTAAAAAATTAACTATAAAGGATATTTTTTCCTCTAACAGCTAAATTTAGAATCTCCAACCTTTTCTGCCTGTTGAGTAAATAGCTTTCCATGAATTACAGCTAAATCTCTTTCCCAGAACATCTTTCTGGAAGAAGAACATTCTGTTCTAACACAGTGTGCCTTAGATTTCCCCCAGCAGTATCCTAAAAAGCCCAGAAGCAGTTTTATATGAAACATATTTCCTACCTGTTATTGTGACAATTACAGTAACATCTTCACATTTTCTGCATCATGCAGCAAATATTATATTTTATTGGCTTCTTGACTCTGTTAATATATGTGTTACTTATGCTTTCTGTTTTTTTTTAAGTTTAGGAATTGTTATACAATGAAATTAAATATGCATTTTTTTCAGCTATATAAGGAAATTATATATCTACAAAAGAAACATCCAGCAAATTGGCACAAGAATTATGCCATTGCTTGTGAAAGAATGCTTCGTTTTCATGAAATTGACGTGAATCCTGAAGTCCTGTTATCTGAGACTATCAAACATTTCCATCTCTATGTGGAGAAAGTGCAGGATGATCCGCAGCGGGCTGACATTTTAGAGGCTCTTAGGCACTTCAGAAGGGAACTGCAAGGACTAAAAAAGACCAAAAGAGTCTGAAGCAGCAGCATTTGTTTAAAAAAAAAAAAGTGCCTGTCATCCTGCTTCATGTTTCTAAGGCCTGAGGAATGTTCAACTTTTCTTTCTGTTCTTAAAATGATTTTTTTGGAAGCAGAAATGCCAAGTAACTCATGAAAACAGTAATGTGGTAATATGCCTTAAGACACAGAAATGTTCCCTCTGTCTTTTAGTGATGAAGGTAGAACCACATGGAAAATTGTTCTGTATTAAAAAATTAGGATTTCAGAGAAATTTGCTGAAAAATCTTGTTAAAATAATCATGCAGAAAATTATTCTATGTTTTATAGGAATGTAAAGTAAAATTAACATTTTCCATTTTCATATCCTTAAACTTACTAATATACAACTCAGAAACCTTATTTCTTGTGACCAACTTGACAAGGTTACATATTTAAAAAGAAATCCTAAGGCTTCTATTTCTTGCCTGTGGATTTTGAACAGAAATGAGTTAACAGGAAACATTTCTTCCTACCCCCTTTTTTCCCTCAAATCACTGGGTTGTTTGCACAAAACTTCTGCAACTCTGTGCTAAATCTCAGTCTGACGAAATGCTGATTAAAGTACAGTTGTTATTGTCTCATCGTAGGTTGTACTTTCTGATTATCAAACAAGTAAAACTTATTTGGTGTTCACTTTCCTTAGTTGCATGAATTGTTTCACACTTTCCCATTTTCCTAGTTATTTTAATATTTTTGTTTTATCTTTATTTGTACTCTCAAGACATACTAGATAGTCCCAGTAATTAGTAGACTCATGCTGCCAAAAAAAGAAAAGATTATATAAATTCTGTTACAACCATCTTCTATAGATAATACTAAAGAGAACATACTAAGAAATGCAAATAATGGTTCTTTATTTTATTATGACAGTTAATTAATAGCAACCTGTTTTAATGAATAAAGTCACTTAGACTCCTTCAGCACTTCCTAAGTAGAGGCCAGAATCGGTAGGGATTCCTCCCCCCCTTCCCCCAATAATTGTATAGCTCTTAGACTCCAAGCACTATATAGGCCCCTGTATAGAAATGCTCACTAATGAAGAGGGAGGGCTAGAAGCTTGTCTGCATTCAAAGATCACTGGTGAGTCATTCAGCAAGAAAAGGCCCCTTACTAGGAATAGTCACAGTTCCGTGGCATTGTACTAGCAAAAGGGTCTGATCAAAGGTCTCCTGTGGAGCTTGCATGGTTCCCTTTCATACTACGACCATAATTAAAACCACTAATTCTCTTTTAAAATGCTGCAGGATGCCATGTAGGCATCTGTCTGGAGTGTCCTTTGTGATGTCATAAGCTGTTAAGGACCAGTGCCGAGGGCTTTTGAGTGAAATGCCAGTCATGAAGGTGCTTCAAGACAAGGGTGCCTCTAAAGGCTTGACAGGGCCTTGACTGCACAATTCGAGCTGAATTTGCCCCCTTGTCAGCTGCCAGTAAATAAATCTCAAAGGGGGAAAAGCTGAAGTTTCATTACCTGATCCATGGGGCTTTGTTGATTTTGGCATCACACAGGGGAAGCTCTTGCCCCTCCATTCTGTGGATTTGAAGATGTCCATTGGAGCCTGCAGAGCCTGGATAGGGTTCAGAGCAGAACCTTTTGAAGAGTGTCAATAGTTGTAACAGTTCAGCTGTTAGGAAGACAAATAAATGGAGGAGCTCATTAATCCGCTTTTGGCTCTCAGTGCCTTTTGCCCTTTTATCACAGCCCTATTAGGCTCCTACTCATCTTGAACCAGAAAAAAATGAATTGAAGTTGTTGAGTACTAATTGGCAAAGACTTTTAATCATGGGCCAAGAACTTTCACTGACTTGAAAGTAACTTCTCCACAGGGAGGAACCCAAAATCTGGTTTACCCTAAAACAAAAACCAGTTGGAGTTCAGTGTAGTATAAAAATTTAAGGAAGCATTGATAAATTGTCTAACTTTATCCACTTGAAAGAAATTATGTACATGATTATAATTTATGCTGTTTTTTTAAAAGCAGAAATAAATACAGTTTTAAAACATTTTCTCGGAACTCATTGTCATTATTGGCTTAAAGGTGAAGAAGATGTATAGATTTGATGCATGGATATAAAGGAATGTTTCCTATTTTCATTGTAAGAAATGGTAAATGAAGGCCATGTTTTGTGAATGTCTTGTTATTTTTGAGTATATGATGTTTCATCTTATATTTGGAGTTATATCTACAATATCTGATAAGTAGACATGTAGCAAAGGGAAAGAACGGACTTTTACGAGATGATAAAAAGTAAGATATACTTCAGTGATTTGGCACCATTGGCATATAAAATTAAAAGGTGATTGGTATATGGGTAGGGGATTTAAGAATGCTAAGCTTCATTTCCAGTTGTAGTACTTGGAAAAATTATAAAGTTGAGCAAATTGCTTTTGTCTTCCTCAATTCGTCTTTTCTCCCCCCTATATCTTTAATGTGGCAAAATCTGACAAAGGAGACTTTCTGTAGTATACTATCCCATATATTTCAGGAAAGTGAGGGAAGGTGATTTCTCATAAGATTTTGGCCGGCATTTTCTGATCAGCATCCTGGGAACAGAATGGGTTGGCAAGAGTATAGAAACTCTACAGTGCCAACTTCTGCCTGCACTTTGCCCTTAGGAGCAAAGGAAAGCCAGACATACTGTCAGTATGCGCCACTGTCCTGCTGCCCTCATAGTGAGGCTGTCATGATAAGACTGTAGCAGACAGAGGAGGGGCCTACAGCTTCCCATGTTATCTCCCAAATCACTGGGGCAACAGTCTAACCTGCTGTGTGCTGACTACTCTCCCCCTCTATTACTGTGAGGCTGCCGAAACTTGTAGTTCCAAATATCAGCTGCTTTTAAGACTTGATAGTTGTTGACAGTGCCTGTAAATTCTTATAATGCCTGATTTGTCTTTTACCCCTCTTTTTTTTTAAGAATCCATTTAAGCCAGGGAGTCTTTGTGCTCTTTTGGACAAAACACTAAATTATCATTGATATTTTTTATTAAAAAATAGAAAATATTGATGCTCATATTCAATTTTTCCAGGTAAGGCAGATACTATATTTAATAGTTAATCTGCTGAGTGTGAACCTCCATTTTGTGTGAGATTGTTTAGTAACAGTTCCCAACAACAATGCTTAAACACAACATGCCACTAACAAGCCCATGAAGAATAGGGGATTTATATTAAAATATGTGGCATAAGGAGCTTGTGGACTCATGTCCACTTAGTGTAATTTATTATTATCTATTTATTCTATTATGTGTGTATGTATAGAAACATGTCACTTTTGTTAGAGTCACCTTTCCTGGTTTTCCAGACTGATACTATGTCATTTGGCTTTTCATAGAAGACAACTTGAATTTCATCAGATATATAATTTGCATTGATCATCTTCATATTTGTTATACAGTCAAAAAGGTGCTAAGATTTCCAGGAAATTCTGGGAACATTTATTAAAAGTCAAGATTTTGGCATAGCGTCACAAAGCAAACATGAAGCTTAGTTTTCTGCCATGATTCTGATATTAAATGAAGATGTTATTGTCAGTACCATCTAAAGTTCTGTTCGAATATGAATCAGCATGGGAAGTCTAAATCAAGCACCCAAAACATCAGTTTTCTTTACTAGATAACAGAGAGCAAACCCAGGAGGAAAATGGCTGTTGTTTTCTTTGGAACAGTATCCTTGTGACTGCTTTTCAGTTTATCAGCCTACATTTAGTTAATCTTTAAAATGCAGTTGTATGATGAAAATACTAATTTATCTTGAATTGAACTAACAATGTCATGGATTTGCAAAATGGAGAGATGATTCTGGATAGCACACCAATAATTGCTAGCTTAGAGTTCCTTGTAAATGGAAGTTCCCTGGGTTTTTTCTGCATCATTTACTAAGATGGATTTTCATTAATGTTATGATATTTTCAGAGTTGAGGTAGAGAGGTTGAAGAAAGTTCAGATAGCATAGAGGGCACAGTTGGACCCCATTCCTATCCTCATGATCCATAATCACAAAACATATAAATATTCTTTAAATATCTGCTAGTATGGAGAACCCACTATATACATTGTTTTTTAAAGGAATTTTGTTTTGTTAAATGGAATTTTTCATATAGGTATGTAGAAAAGACACAATGTTCAGCATTTAGTAACTTTATTATTTAGATTTTTGTCTTTAATAAAAATTTGAAATGGGTGTTGTAAAAAAAGTCCATTTTATCAAATCTTAATTAGTAATGTGATGCAGTCTTCAAACTCTGTAAAGATTTAATAGTGTGATAGTTTGATATTTACTCGGTTCTGTGATCTCAGTGATATAGGATTCACTTGAAAAAATGCAGGTCTCAATTCAATCATATATTCTTATTCTGTGTGAGTTCAAGTTTTTCATAAATGATCAATCTAACCAATATACTGGGGTCCTATAAATTTCTGTATTATGAGGACACCAGTGCAACAGATAGTTGTTACTTCTTGTTGTAACTACATGTCCCATCTTCCTTTTCTAGACTTCTCTTTAATGTTGTTTACTATTCTAAATGGAATCATAGATTTTGAACTGTAAGGGGCCTTAGAAGTCATTAAATCTAGTCTTGCATTTTATAGATCCAGGATCTCATGGTCCATGTCTGAGGCATGGTTTTAATCCAGATGTACCTGACAAGTCTTATACTCTATCCCCAGCACCCCAGAATTTCTCATATCTAATCTGCTCTGCTCTATTCCTCTTATTCCAATTCTGGATCTGTTGAACTCATCAGCCATCTCTAGTGTCTACTGCTCAATTGTCTGTTCATTCAGCTGCATGTCGTCATCTAGACAATAGAAAATCTTTAATTGTTTTTTTCCTTTTTGGATTGTCAGACCAAACTCTTGAATTATTGTAGGTCTTACAGAGGTTCTGCAATATTTTAAGACTAGAATACCTCTGAAAGATATTATCATCTATAAAAATCTTTTTTCATCTGGGCTCTGTTCTGGCTGGTCTCCTTGACAGTGGCAACCACCTTCAGTAAACATTTATCACTTTCATAGTTTGATTTTAATAGTAAGATTTTTCAGACAACATCATTGCTGTCTCTTGTTAAGAGATTTCATGCTGTAGAGAAAAGAGAACTTTACTCATGATTGAAAGAGACTTAGATTCAAATCTTGCCTCAGATATTTACTAGCTGTGTAAGAATCGAGATTTTGCTAATCTCAATTTCTTCTCTTGCAGCATATGGATAGGATTGCCTATTGAACTTTTCATAGAATTATTTTGAAATCTCATAGTCTGTCTAATTAAGGCTAAGATAAGGTACATACAGCACTTCACAAAACTTAATGTGCTGTATAAATATTATTGTTGCATATTTCAAGGAATTTTGTGTGTTTTCACCGTGTACATAGGAAACAGTTTTGGAGGAGACCCTTTTAGTTGTCATGTTTCTCTATTCAGTCTGAAAGCATTTTTTAAAGTACTCACTGTATTCCAGGCACTACGCTAAGCACTGAGCATATAAAGAAAGCAACAGTTTGCTCTGAAGAAGCTCACATTCCAGTATAATGGAAACCATGGGAAGGGAAACAAAGAGATGAAAATGAGGAGGTAGAATATTGCAGACACTGGGACTGCCAGTGCAAAAGAAATGTTCTAATGCTTTTTTAAAGAAACAAATTCAAACAATTAGTACAGTGAGATCTTTTGTTCCCTATGCCTTGCAGGCAGGTATATTACTAGAAAAAAATATGATCTGCTTTAAATTATAATTTGCCGAAGTCTACTTGGTTTTTCATCTTTTCAGCAAGGGTACACTTTTTATGGACATGTAAATTATTCTCTTAAAGATTTTGCTGAGATAATATATGCATCAATGAATCAAGCATTTATTATATACCTAGTATATGTTAGAGATACTGACACAAAAATCCCTCCTCAAGAGGAACTTGTATTCTAGACAGGTACACATATAAGTATGTAGAGAATAAATATAAAAAGTGGTTTAATTATTTAATTTGGGAGGGAGAGAACTATCAGTTGAAGGAATCAAAATAATGGTTCATTTTGAATGTGGTGCTTATGTAGTATCTGGAACAAAGAGGGAAGATAGGAATTTGCAAAAAAGATAAGTTGTGAAAACCATTTGTAGAAAACAGCAGTTGAGATAAGGGGATGCATTCTGGGCATGGAGGATAGTCAATGCAAAAGTATGTAAATAAGTAATTATGAATATCTTCTAAATCATCTTTGGGTTTTTTGAATTGTTATTGTTATGGTTGTAAAAAGGTCTATTCATTCACTATTCTCCCTTTTCTTAAATATTTCAGAATCACTCTGTAACTCCTCTCCCCCACGCACAATTGTGTCTCTAAAATGTCTTTCTGCCATATATAGCTGGTCTAGTTCACCTGCTTTTCCCTCTTTTTTTCCCCATTAGCTCTGTTTTTAATCCCTTATGTAATATATCTTAGACTGTGATAGTAGAATTCAAATGTAATGGCTCTACTATCACCTATGGAGAAAATATTTCCTTATAGAAATAGAAAAGGATTTTCCATTTTTTAAAATTTGTTCTTGTATTTTTATCCTTAAATATTTTAGAATGATTTGGCTTCATTTGGTATATTAGCTTAATAGATAAGCTAGTCATCATTTGAATTTAAATACTTAGGTATAGAAAATGACTATATAAGAGTGAGTATCATAAAATCAATTAAGATTTATTACTGGAATGAATAGGAATGGGTGTCAACCAGCAGCCCCATCCATGCTGAGGGTAATTCAGTGCAGGCCCTGGACTAAGAATGTAAGGTAACAATCAAGTCCACTACTGCTAGAGCTAGGTAACTCAAAACCTTCAGAGATAGGGGCCATTTTATAGCTATCTAGAACCATATGGAAAAGCATATGCAGCTTTTTTTTTTCCCCACTGAGGCTAGTTTCCATAGGATCAAAAAAATGTAGCTGGTCAGTGGTCCTAAACTAAAACTTTTTATTGTTTCAAAATAAAATTCATTATAGCGGAACTCATATTCTGGGCTTCCTTCCGGGGTGGAGCCATGGTGGCGGAGATCAGACAGGATTCTCTGTAACCTCCTCTAACCTCCCCTCAAACCAACAAAATATGAAGCCTCTAGACTGATTCTGAAGCAAAAAAATCCACAATATCTGGAGAACAACACGATTCTAGAAGAAGATACTCTGGAAGAACCTCAAAACAGGTCTGTTTTAATGGGGCAGGGGGTGGCGTACTGAACCCAGACTGCAGCACAAGGAGACCGGGGCAGGGAGCTGGAGCAGGGAGCTGGAACAGGAGTCAGAACAGGAGTGGGAGCGTTGTGCTTTTCACACACCTGGGAGTCTTCTGCGGGCCTCTTGGAACAATTTGTCCTGATTGTGGGCAGGTGGTTTGGAGGGTCTGCCTTTTGAGGGGGATAGATTGTGAACCACTGAACCCCTGATGAGCATCTGACCTAGCTGCCATTACACAGCACCTTAAAGCAATCAATCAAACAACAGGTCTGATAAGCACCAGAAATAATTCAATCAGTGGAGCTGCCCAGCCCCTGACATAATTCAATCAGCAGAACTGCCCAGTTCCTGAAATAACTCAATCAGCAGAACTGCCCCAGGGCAAATTAAAGCAGCTGTCCCACCTTTGCCCTAAAGACCTCACACCTTTAAAAAAAAAAATGAATAAAAAACCAAAAAGAGCTCTCACCATAGACAACTTTTATGGAGAGAGGGAAGAACAGACCTCAAATCCTGAGGCCCCTAAAGGTAAAGCAACTCCAGAAAAAGCCCCAAAGAGAGACATAAATTGGTCTCCATGTCACAAGGCTTTCTTTGAAGATTGCATAAAAAATCTTAAAAGAGAGTTAGAAGAAACATGGGGAAACGAAATGAGATCACTGCAAAATAAAATAGAAAAAATGGAAAAAGAATGCAATGAACAAAAAAATGTAATTGGTCAATGGCAAAAGGAACTAAAAACAGTAACTGAAGAAAATAAGGCATTAAAAATTAGAATCGAACAATTGGAAATTAATGACTCATCCAGACTTCAAGAATCAGTCGAACAAAAACAAAAAAATGAAAAGATAGAGAAAAACATGAAATATCTCCTAGGAAAAACAACTGACCTGGAAAATAGATCTAGGAGAGACAATCTAAGGATTATAGGGCTTCCTGAAAGCCATGATGAAAAAAAGAACCTGGACACTATATTCCAGGAAATCATAAAAGAAAACTGCCCTGATATTTTAGACCCAGAAGGCAAAATACTCCTTGAAACAATCCACCGATCACCTCCTGAAAGAAACCCAAAAATTAAGTCCCCCAGAAATATAATGGCTAAATTCCAGAACTATCATACCAAGGAAAAGATATTACAAGAAGCCAGAAAGAAACAATTTAAATATCGGGGAGCTACAATTAGGATCACACAGGACCTAGCAGCTTCTACTTTGAAGGATCGAAGGGCCTGGAATCAGATATTCCGAAGGGCAAAGGAACTTGGATTACAGCCAAGAATAAGTTACCCAGCTAGAATGAGCATTATCTTCCAGGGAAGAAGATGGTCTTTCAATGATATAGGAGAATTTCACCTATTTCTACTGAAAAGACCAGAACTGAACAAAAAATTTGATCTACAAACACAGAACACAAGAGAAACATAAAAAGGTAACAAGAAAAGTAACTCTTGAGAACTATATTTATGTTATAGATACTTATAGAATGAGGGTTGATTTTATGAATTGATTATTACATTGTGATTATGATATGATCACTGTGATTTTATGATTATTATCATGTGATTACTGTGATTTTATGATTATTATTATATGT
>JAJPUD010014132.1:0-38298 GCA_023553655.1 Myrmecobius fasciatus
TTATAAAACCCAGGAGTTGTAGCCAGGGTAGGGATAGAGCCAACATTTACAGGATTCCACATATTTGGATAAAAACCGAAAAACTCTGTTAAATGTCCCGTATCTCAGTTAGCAGCAGGTGCGGCCACAACCACAGCCACCACATTTACATTTAACAAGCTGGTCTGAGTTCTGGCTGACTTTCAACCTGAGGGAACTCCCCAGGACATTTCAAATTTCCATTTGCTCCAGGACCCAAAAAGAGAAAAAATGTTGCTTCAAGGCTTGAGGAAAGCCCAGCTGTGGTTGGAGATGGCCCAGTACTGGGGCAGGAGTCCCACCAACACTCAGCACTCCACTAATCTAGACAATATAATCAGCTCATCACCATAGGGGTTATTGCATAAGCCTGGTGAGAGTTTGGCCCAGGTTATTTAATGTGAATAATAACTGAAACAATAATTCACGTTTATCTAGTATTTTGATGTTTATAGTGTGAATCAGCCACAGGATGAAAGGATATGGGGCTTAACACAATGCCTGGCACATAGTAGGTACTTAATAAATGTTTACTGATTGATTGATATGAGTGTAGTTCCCCCTACTCCTACTCTTACCCTCAATAGCAAAATTGTCATTGATAGTACATCATTTTCTGTTTTAATGTGAATAGTGTGAGATACAAATCTTGTTTTAATCTGAGTTTTGGTGCTTCTTTTTATTATCCATTTTATTATTGTTTCCTTTTAACTGATTTTTCTTTCTCAATTTTCTCCCATCTTACTCTTCATTCCATCCTACACCCAGATGACAAAATGGTTTTCCCAAAACACAGATCTAATCATGATAGTTCACAACTCAGTCAATTCTAGTGACTCTCTATTATCTCAAGGGTCAAATACAAACTTCTTTGTTTGGCATTTAAAGCCCCTCATAACTTGACTTCAATCTTCCTAACCCCCTCCTGAACTCTATATTCCAGCCAAATTGGCCTTCATCTTAGAATTCCTATTTTCCTTCAAACCTCAGCTCAAGCTTCTTTTACATCAGTCATTATCTGATCCCTTACGTTATTAGTAGCTTTCTCCCAAAATTATTTTGTATATTTATTTTGCACATATATAATTATATCTAATAGCATATATAATTGTGAATTATACATATAAAATAAATCTATGAGTAAATATAAAATAAACATATACATATATGTGTATGTATATAATTGTGTGAGTATATACATCTATGACAGATTTTTTCCTGATAAAATATAGGTTCCTTGAGGACAAAAATTATGATTTTTTTATATCCACAGGACCTAGCACATAAGAGATGATTAATAAATAGTTGATTGATTGATTTTAGTGTTGACTTTATTTGTATTCCTATAGTCATCATGTATATTATTCCTTTGGTGTTGCTTTATTTATTCTTAAAGGTTTTTCTTGTTGTCTTTTGTCTTTATGCTACAGTCTTCTTCCACCTATTCTCCAAAAAATGTAACCCTCCCTTGTGAAAAAGAAAAAAAAAAGGGAAAATACATCCAACGGAGAACTTGAATGATAGTGCATTCAATATTCCATTCTAATGGTTCTCCACATTCTACTGTACAATATCTATAGACTATATGTTTTTAAACATATTTTCTCTAGGGCCTTCCTGGATTTTTCTATTACTCAGAGTTCAACTTCTTTTTAGAGATCTTCTCATCTATACTGTTGTAGTCATGCATATTGTTATTTGGTTCTGCTTATTTCATTCTGCACTATCTCATATACATCTCATTTCTGATTTCTTCCTATTTGTCTTCCCTTATTATGTGATAATATTTAATTACATTCATATATCAATATTTTTTTACCAGCAATTCCTCTAATCAATAAACCTATTATTTTGGCAAATATTAGACCTTTGTCTCTGTCTTTATCTTGGAGCATATGCCCAGTAGTATGGTTTTGGAGGACCTGTTTCCTTTAAGAGCTGGTCACTTGACCAGCTCAGAAAATCTCAATATTGTCTTATACATGCTTTCTTAGTTCAAACTCTCTGGAATCTTTCTAATGTCACCTAAGCAAAACTATTTCCTTTGAGTATATAGTTAAAGAAAAAAGAAACTATTCAAATAGGGAGAGAGATAAGAGAGACAAAGAAAGGAAGAGATGGAGAGAGATGGTGTAAAGAGAGAAATTTCTGAAAAAAGTAGAAATGGAGAAGGGGAGAGTGGAGGAAGAGAAAAATTGGTAGGAAGAAATTCTGTGTCCAAGGCTTTCATTCAGTCAGAACTGTGAATATAATTCCAATATCTTAGAAATTTATACCCAGGACCTTCACTGCCTATACAACATAGAAATAAACATTTAATCGAGTCATGTCTCAATCCCCAAATCTGCACAATGTATTCATTTTTGCAACAAGCATTTAACCATTTATCAAGTGCCAAATCCTATACTGTGTATCACAGAAGAATATAAAAGAAACAAATGATGTCCATTCCAATCTTAATATATAGTCTATAGTTTATAGTCTATAGTCTATCTGCTCTTAGTTTATAGTCTACTGGGGAGTTTCAATATACATATATAAGGCTATTGGAGAAGGATTATAAAGCAATATATGAAAAAGAAAATAAATTGGCATTAGTGAATACAAGTATGTTTAAAAAGTAGAGAGAACAGAGTGTCTATTTCTTGCTTTGTAAAATATTTATCTTCAGCATTGATCTTAATGGTACTAAAACTGGTTACTAAAAAGGTACTAAACAAAACCAAGATGTATGCCCTTTGTGTGATCCTTTATTGGTTTGGTTTTAGTTGGGAATCTGTTTAGAGTTGAGATTCATTTGAAAATTTATATTAGAGATGGGGTTTAATCTAGTATTTTGATCAGAAGTGTATGTAGATTGGTGTTGCAGTCAGAATACAAGATTAAGGACTTATACAAATTTGGGTTTGTGGTTCTGTTAAGAGATGATAGAAGTTTGGGTCTCTAATGCAGGTTGGTTTGTTCATTTAGAGGTTTTTAAAAGGAATGAGTCTGGAAGTTGTGAACTTAATCACCAGCCTTCCTGACTGTGCCCTCAGAGGATTTGTGCCTCAAGGATTAATGCTTCCCTTCCAGCATTCTCAGTGCCTCCTACTTTTCTCACAGTGCTGGACTAAGCAATAGGCCAAGAACAGTTTGGACTACTTGGAGTAGAGGTGAGAAACAGATAAATGGGGGCCACTTGAATTTAGAAAATGGAGAAACGTTGGTCTAACATGGAAGTGTGGCCCCCGAAGGCAATCCTTTTGTCCTCTGCTACATCTCCATGTACAAACTATATTTGATTACAGGATCACAGATTTAGAAATTCAGGAAGGGACTTAGAGGTTATTTCATTTTTATTTTACAGAAGAGGAAACTGAGTGTCTGAAGCTATTAAGTGACTTGCCCAGGATAAAATAGGCAGGAAATGGTAGAGGTTAGATTTGAGTTCAGGACCTCCTGACTTCTTGTGCTCCACTATCCATTGTACCATGTTTCTCTTCTATTGATCTGTTCTTTGGAAAGAAATAGGGATTCCTTAATTGACACTCCTTAATGCTGTTATGATCTCCCTTCTACAAGATGGCTTAGGTATGAGCATAGTTCTGCATACCAGATGGGGTGGCCCACAATGGAGTGGATAACATTGCCTAAACCCTCTCCATCCTATTCTCCTCTCTCCCCCTCTTTCCACTTTCCCCCCAAATTAAGACTCCATATGTCTTAGTGTCAAGCAGGCTTTATTTCCTCACGTTTTGGGGCTGGAATCTCCCCATCCTGGATTACTTCCTCTCCTGATTTTCAAGCTGAAGTCTCACCCTTCCCTGCAGGGGCCTGGCTCCCCTGGCTACAGCCCACAAAACCATCAAATAGCAAGAAATCCAATGCGGCCCCAGAGGGCCTGGCTGTATCCGTAATGGGAGCAGGGTGTTTGAGGTCGCCTAGTCCTCTATTAAAGCCCAGGGGCGGGGGGGTTGGGCCTGGGGCTATAGCCCCTGGGCTTATGGCTTCAAAGGTCAGGAATAGGGGCTCCTAGTCCCCGCGCCCCCCCCCAACTCAGCCAGGCTAGTCAGGAAGTGTCTTCAGTGATGGATTAGGTGTATAGGAGCCATGGCGAGCTCACGGACAGGAGACCTTCTCCCTTTTCATGGGGATTGGATTTCACGATTTCGAAGAGAGGAGGGGAGGGAAATAATTAGTAATTTGTGATTAAGTCTTTTCATGGCTATTTTGTTTCTTTGTTCTGTGATGCCGCCCGGAGCCATTTAAAAAATGACTTAATGACAAAAAGACATAATTGCTCTTTGTAACTAATGACTGTGTCAAAACTTGGAAATCACCAAAGCCTTAGAAAGTGGAAACTGAGACAGGAGTGAGGAAGGGAGGGAAGAGGAGAAGGGGGTGGGGTGGAGGAGCAAGATCTCAGAGGAATAAGGATTTTGGTCATATACTAGTGGACAGTGGTCCGTGTGCAGAACAATGGGGGACCAGTGACTCCTCCCTGGAGGCAGGTATCCTTTATTTGACTTTGGATTCCAACTGCAGCTCTGCCTCTCCCCCCACCTCTAGTTCTGGTATCAACTTAGGAAATCCAAACTAATTTTGCCCTCCCTAGAGAATTAACTGAAGGAATGGAGATGCTAGAGTAGCGACTTCTAATCATGCCATGCAAAGACTGTGCCCCATTTGTGCCCCTTTCCATTGTAAAAGTCAGCAGCTGGATCCCTAAATAGTTAAAGCAGATACTTTGTCCCTATCTAAATCCTACCCATCCTTTGAGGCCCAAACCCAAGTTCCACTTCTTTCAGGAAGATTTTCTAAATCAGACTGGGATGAATTCTTAAGAGTTCTAAGAGTCATAGAATGTCAGAATTAGAAGGAACCCTTCCCAGGACCTTCGTTTTACAAATGAGGAAAGTGAGTCTCAAAGGAAAAAAAAAATGACTTTTCCTAAATCAAATAGGTAGTAATCAGCAGAACTGACACTAGAACCCAGGTTGTCTGGTTCACAATCTAGTACTTTAATACTGTGTCCTACCATATAATGAAGACTTGATTATATTATGTTATAATAAATTCTTTAGTTGATCTTATCTTCCAGGTAGACCTTGAACACAGGGATCATAGGTCTTCCTCTTATCTCTTTTTTAATAGATGTAGGTTAGTTTTAAAATTCAATTTTATTTTGTGTTCAGGTCTAAATTCTCTCCTTTTCTCCCCTTTTCCAAAATGAAAAAAAAATCTATTACAAATATGTATAATCAAATATAAATAATTTTCTACATTGGCCATATTAAAAAACAACTAACAATAAACCTCAATCTGATCTTTTAATCTGGAGATTAGTGGCATATTTTATCACTAATCCTCTGCAATTGTAGTTAGTTATTGTGTTAATTAGAGTTCCTAGGTCTTTCAAAGTCTTACATTACTGTTTCTATTATATAAATTATGCTCCTGGTTCTGCTCACTTCACTTTGAATCAGTTCATACAAGTCTTCCTAGGTTTTTTCTGAAATCATCTCTTTCATCATTTTTTATGGAACAATGCTATTAGTTCACATTCACATACCATAACTTGTTCAGTCATTTTCCAACTGATGGGAACCCTTAGTTTTCAATTTTTTGCTACCACAAAAAGAGATAGCATCTGTCTATCTCTATCTATCTATTATGTCTGTCTGTATATATGTCATTTTCCTCTTTTTTGTTCTCTTTGGAGTATAGACCTAATATCACTGTTACTGTTTTAATACATGATTTAATAGATTTTTGGGCATAGTTCCAAATAATTTTCCAGAATGGCTGTACCAGTTCACAGTTTCACCAACAGTGATTTAATGTATCTGTTTTCCCACAGTCCCTTCAGCATCTGTCATTTTCTTTTCTTGTCATCTTTGCCAATCTGATGGGTATAAGGTGGTAAAACTAAGTTATTTAAATCTGTATTTCTTTAACTATTAGAGATTTAGAGCATTTTTTTTTCATATGGCCATAGTTGTTCCTTTTCTCTTGTCTCTCCACCTTATATTTCCTGCTGAGTTTACCAAAGGTTTAGTAAAAAACTTAAAGATTAATTAATCTACTTAGACAAGCAGTCCAGTTGGAATAGCTTTAATAAATGTTAATTTATTTCCCAGTTATGTAAGTATGTATTAGATAGGAGAAACAGGAAAGAATGGGGGTGAAGAGGCAGAGGAAGGAAGGACATTGGTCGGCTGAAGAAATTGGAAAAGTGGTACCTTTAGAGATCTGGGTTTTGTTTAGAGAATTAAATATTATGAAAAGAAACAGGGGAAGAGGGGCTCACCTTCCTCTAGGGTTTATGTCTACTTGGCTGAGAGCAGTAGTTATTACAGAAAATGGAATGTGTAAATGTTTTGGGAATGGATGGGTGGGGCCAGAGAATAACAATAGTATTGAAAGAAATTCCCTAGCCCATCATTCCCTGAAAGATGGGCCCCAAAAAGGGAATTGCTCACATAGCAGTTTTGGTTCCTAGCCCCCCCCCCCACTTCCCAACTCTCACTCCAATATGTCCCCTGGGGAGGGAGGGAAGAAATGTTGGGGAGGAAAAAACGTTACCTTGTGCGTCCTATTTGGTTTTCCTTTGGTTATTGTTTAAAATGCAGAGATTATGAGGTCAAATTCTCCCAGCCAATATTTTTCTAATGAAAAATGTAGTAAGGCACGACTGGGTAATCTAATCTATAAGTTAAGCGTTCCACACTGCAGCGATTTTTGCCGACAGAACTTCAATAAATCTTGTTTTGAGAAAAATGATATGAGGCTGATGTTCTATTTTTGTCAATTTGAATGGACTTCCCTGCCCCCCGGCCCCCAGCAACGCTGCACTGCACCCAGCCAGGCTCTGCTCCTCTTATAACCTTCCCACTCTGCTGAACCCTCCCTCTACCCCTGAGAATGCTGACCTGGCAGAGGGTGAGGTTGGGGGGAATGACAACTGGTTCAAATCCAGGATTGGGCTTGGGGTTCCAAGCTTCTGTAACTTGGAACAGCTCCTATCCCAAAATGCCACTTCTGCATTCCCATATATAATACCATTACCTTCCCAAGATGATTTAAGATGCATAGAGATCCTTGAAAGGCTACAGGTTGGAAAGAATAAAGGTTTCTGTCCTGGTTATAAAGGAAGAAAGTGAAACTTGAAGGGACTATCACAGTCTAATCTTAGCTTCAGATTATGTCAAACTGGATTGAGCAATATAGTGGGAAACTGTTTAGGCTGTGAGAGAGAAAGTTGTAGCAAAACCTTGCTCTCTAAGTGAATCCATATCTAAGCGTATCCCTATTTTGGAGGCTGTGTCAGCAATCATAATGCAAAAGGGTTTTGATAATATTTTATTTTGCCTTAAATATTTATTTTGTAAGGAAACTGTAATTCTGGGACCAGAGAAAAAAACATCAGTCAGTTAGACAACAAGCATCTATCATGTGTCAGGCATTGTGCTAAATGATGAGGATATAAAGAAAGGCAAAAATTGTCCCTACCCTCAAGGAGCTCACATTTGGAAGGGAGAGATAACATGCAAACAACCACATACAAACAAGATACATGCAAAACAGACTGAAGGTCATCTCAGAAGTGAAAGCACCAGCAGTAGCTGAGACTAAGAAAGGCCTCCTGAAGAGGTAAGATTTAAGATGAGTCTTAAAGGAAGTTAGGGAAGCTGGAAGATGAAGAAGAGAATTCTTTCACAGAAATAAAACTTAGTCCGTTCATTTGTCTATCCATGAGAAGGGTAAGGAATGTTGGAAGTGATGAAGAAGAAGCATGGTACAGTGAAAAGAATTCTGGATTTGATGTCTAAAATCTGATTTCAAATATTAACTCTGCTACTTACTATCACGACAGTTTTCTGGGATTTATTTTCCTCATCTGTAGATTGAAGGCGACTAGATCTTGCCTAAAGTTTCTTCACTTTAAGTTATTTGATACTCTAAGTAAAAAGGAGATCTTTTTAGAGAAGCTAAGAAAAAATTATGTCAATGAGCACTTTGTTGATATAGAATGAAGGAGAGATAATGGTAGCAAGAAAGTCATACCCAAAATTGACCAGAGTCAACTCATCTGGAAAAGATTTATAAGCAGGGAGCAATCAATGAAGGGAGTTGGTCCAAACAGAAAGAAAAGACCCAGAAAAAGACCTCCTAGTTCAAAGGTAGGGAGGAGGTTAATATTGCTCTCAAGAGTGCTTGGATTACAATTTGGCTTAAATATAATAAGGATTCCTGAGGAATCCAGAAAGAAAGGACTTTATTTCTTCAACACTTGATAAGAGAGAACCAGGGATAGAGATGGACAGACAGAAAGACATTGACTAAGAGCCAGAGACATAGAGAGAAAGACAGGGACAGAAACTTATATCAGAGGACAGAGACAGAGAGATAGAGATAGAGATAGAGAAAATAAGACAGAGACAAAGAGGCAAAAAATGAAAGAGACAGAGAGAGAAAGACTCTGCTTTAGGCTGCAGTAGAAGCAAAAGGAAAAAGCAAAACTAGAAGAGTCTATCTGAGTCTGAACCTGCCTTTAAACTATGTCAAACTGAATTGAGTGATGAAACTACGAGCCTACAATTTACCTTCCTCAGTATAGTTTCTGCCCTGAGATTCCTCATATTGTGGTAAAAAGAGTTTTTTCACTCTAACCAGCTAATAGACTGAGTCTTGTAGTGTCCTCACTTCTGAGGAAGGCTATAAAGAGGAAAGGCTATGGTGTAACTCCTGAGCCCTGTGACAGAGGTAAGGGGAGATGGGAGATAGAGAGTAAAGCTTGGTGGGGAGATGGAAGGGGAAGAACAGTGGGGTTAGCCACGACACATTTCTAGCATATTGACCACATATGGAAATTACACATTGTCTAGAAGCTAGTCCCTCTGCTTCTTTGAATGGACTGCTAAATTGAGTCTGGAACAATTCTCCAGCCTGTATATAGACTATTGCCTTTACCCATGGTTTTCCTTTAGAAAATTTGGATCACAGATGTTGGATTACAGACTGTGTTCAGTCAAAAGTGAGGAGAAATGAAAGAAATCCAAAAAAATGGAAAAGGAAATATATGAAAATATTGATCACAGTAGTCTTTGTGGCAAAGAATTGGTACCTGAGGGGATGGATGCCTATCTTCTGGGGAATGATTGGACAAGTTATGGTTTATGAATATGATAAAGAATATTAGTGTGCTATAAGAAATAATGATAGGGAGATTTTCAGAAGAAACCTAGGAAAACTTATGTGAACTGGTACAAAGTGAAATGAGCAGAACCAGAACAATATTATAAAGATAACAATTTTAAAATATTTAAAAAATCTTATCAACATAATGACTAACCATGATGACTAACCATTTTATGTTGAAACATGCTTTCCACTTCTATAGAGAAAGCTGATAGATTCACATACTATAGTATATTTTCTTTTCTCTTCTCTTTTATTTATTTATTTATTTATTCATTCATTCATTCATTCATTTATTTATTTTTTGGTTCCTGACTAATTGTTTTGCTTGACAATTCAGTTTGCAATGGGTTTTATTTTTCTTGCCTTTTCAATGGGTGAGGGAGAGGAAAATAGGAGGGTGAGGATTCAGAACTGAAAATAAAATTGAATTTTAAAAAACAAACAAACAAGTGAGGGGAGAGAAAAGGTCATACATGGAAATGTCAGTGAGAGGGGGCAGAGTGGAAGTAGTCTGAACCTGAGCTTTGGTCCTGGGATGACAGCAGGCTTGAGGGAGATAATTCAATGAAGGACAAACAGACAGCTGGAATGAGTCCCAACATGTTTCCATTGGCAAGGTCTAGGTCACTGGGACAAGGAGAGGGAAAGGTCAGTGTCAACAGACTAAAACTAAAGAGAAAAGGATCCAGGGAATAGAAACAAGATTTGTCTACACTTTCTATCAACTTTTTAGAGTTTCCCCAGGCCTCTGAAACAGTTGGGGGAAAGAAGTGACAGTTGAATGCATCTTCAAAAAGAATGAAATAGAATATAATACAAATTAGAAACCCCATTGTTAAAGGGACATTTTGAATACAGATGCAAACCTCATCCTTAGGTTGGGATAAGAATCTCCAAGATGAAATGTAAGAGGTGCTAGGTGCCATCATTCATCCCCTCAAATTCACCCAGCATTCATCTCCCCATCCCCTCATCTCCCACAGGTCTTTTGGAATAAAGAGAAGGCACAGATTCTGTTGGTCTCCTGGGAAAGCAAAGCTAAAATCAACCAGTGAATTACTACTGAATCTGGAAAGAGTTATAACTAGTGTGCCTGAGGAAAGGAGGAGGGGAAGAGGAAGAGTTCACCTAGAATGGAACAATTTCTTCATTTTGACATCCTGGAGCAAAGTCCCAAATTGACATGGTTGTGGCTCTGATTTTATAATTTATTAACATAATGTTATGTAATTATTACATTATATTATGACATAATATCTAATATGATGTAAAGAAGATTATATAACCTATAATCTATTAATTTAGGAGACTGGAGGAACAAGAAACTAGTAGAATCCAGAAGAGTCAAAGGAGTCTTATAGAAAGGGGACTCGGGTTGGATGTTGAAGCAGCAAGTATTCAGGATAACACTGAAGAGGGAAACAGGAATATTCATTTCAATAAAAAAGAACAAAGGCTTAATGGGTAGGGCATGGTCCAGTGACAGAACTTTGGGTTCCTTCAGACTTTTACATACTTCCTATGATCATCAATCATTACAAGAATGAAAATGATTTTTTTACTGGACTTGTTCTGCTTCTGGCTCTTTGGAACATGACTAAGGGTTGACCCTGGTCATTGAGTTAACTACCATAGGAACTCTAGTTTATGTGGCTTGAGCTAATGGAATCTATATGCTTTCTCCAGAATCCCTCCTGGTATCAGGACCTGGCGAATGAAGGGAGGATTGTGTCTTGGCACTACATCTTGTCCCCTGACATCAGGGGCACCATGGTATCCATGAGCAGAAGATCTGGGTTCAAATTTCAACTCAGACAGGTTCATTCTGTGACTATAGGCAAACAATTTAACCTCTCAGTTTCAAATTTCTCATCTATAAAATGAGGGAATTGAACTCAATAACTTCTAAGATCTCTTCCAACTCTAAAACTCTATCTCTATGATTTTTGAAGATCCTAAGCTAGTATTTTCTCTCAAATTCTTTTTCTGTCACTGCTCAGTGGTATTGTATCTAGTCCCACACTTTTTAAAAAAAAATTTTCCCCCTTTGGTGAGGCAATCAGGGTGAGTAACTTGTCCAGCATCACACAGCTAGTGTCAAGTGTCTGAAGTCAGATTTAAACTCAGGTCTTCTTGACTTCAGGGTAAGTGCTCTCTTCACTGGACCATCTAGCTGCCCTGGGTTTTCATTTATTTTCAAATGAAATATTATTGACACAAACTTTGCCAAAAGCTTTTCTTCTTTTTTAAGTGGTATTTTATTTTATTTTATTTTTGCTTTTTGCTGAGGCAATTGGGGTTAAGTGACTTGCCCAGGGTCACACAGCTAGGAATGTTAAGTGTCTGAGATCAGATTTGAACTCAGGTCCTCCTGACTTCAGGGCTGGTGCTCTATCCACTGCGCCACCTAGTTGCCCCGGTATTTTATTTTTTTCCAATTACATATCAAGAGAATTTTTAATTACCTTGATTTTTATAAGATTTTGAGTTCCGATTTTTTTCTCTCTCTCTCCTTCCCCCCCTTCTCCCTCTTCCTAAATGGTAAGCAGTGTGATATAGATTGTGCATGTGCCATCATGTAAAATATATTTCCATAGTAATCATAGTTGTAAAAAATAATAAAAAGGAAAAAACACGAAAAAAGGAATAAAGTAAATGAAAAAATTATGCTTCAATCTGTGCTCAAAGTTCACCATTTCTTTACATAAATGTGGATATCATTTTCCTTTTTGAGTTCTTTGTATTTGTCTTGTAACATTTTGTTTCTGAGAAGAGCTGAGTCATTCATAGCTGATCATACAATGTTACTAATACTGTATACAAAGTATTCCTGGTTCTACTCATATCACTTTGCAACTGATCTTACAAGTATTTCTAGGTTTGTCTGAAATCTGCCTGTTCATAATTTCTTATTGTACCATAGTATTACATTCCATTCATATGCCACAAATTGTTCAGCCATTCTCCATTGATGGACATCCCCTCCATTTCCAATATTTTGCCACCATGAAAAGGAGTGTTATAAATATTTTGTACATATAAGTTCTTTCCCCCCTTTTTATGATCTCTTCAGGATACAGACCTAGTAGTGGTATTACTGGATCAAAGTGCATGCAAAGTTTAATGATCCTATAGGAATAGTTCAGAATTGCTCTCCAGAATGCTTGGATCAGTTCAAAACTCCACCAACCGTGAATTATCCAATTTCCCCACATCTTCTCTAACATTTGTCATTATGCTTTTTTGTCATATTAGCTAATATGATGAGTAGGAGGTGGTATCTCAGAGTTGTTTTAATTTGTATTTCTCTAATCAAAAATTATTTAGAACATTTATTCAGAATATACCTATAAATAACTTTGATTTTTTCATCTGAAAACTGCTATTCATATCCTTTGACCTTTTATCAATTGGGAATGCCTTGTATTCTTATAAATTTGACTTAGTTCTCTATATATTTGAAAAATCAGACCTTTATCAGAGATACTTGCTATAAAAATAATTTCCCAGCTTTCTGTTTTCTTTTTTCTAAACATTTATTTTTTTATTAAAGCTTTTTATTCACAAAACATATGTATGGGTAATTTTTCAACATTATTCCTTGCAAAACCTTCTGTTCCAAATTTTCCCCTCCTTCCCCTCCCCACCTCCCCTAAATGGCATATAGTCCAATAAATGCTAAATATGTTAAAATATATGTTAAATCCAATATATATATATATATATATATATATATATATATTTACTTATACAGTTATCTTGTTGCACAAGAAAAATCAGATCAAGAAGGAAGAAAAAAAAAAACCTGAGAAAGAAAACAAAATGCAAGCAAACAACAACACAAAGAGTGAGAATGCTATGTTGTGGTCCATACTCAGTTCCCATAATCCTCTCTCTGGATATAGATGGCTCTCTTTATCATTGAACAATTGGAACTGGTTTGAATCATCTCATTGTTGAAGAGAGCCATATCCATCACAATTAATTATCATATAATCTTGTTGTTGTCATATACAATGATCTCCTGGTTCTGCTCATTTCACTTAGCATCAGTTCATGTAAGTGTCTCCTGTTGGTAGTTTCTTACAGAACAATAATATTCCGTAACATTCATATACCATAATTTAATCAGCCATTCTTCAATTGATGGGCATCCATTCAGTTTCCAATTTCTACCACTACAAAAACTGTCACAAACAGTTTTGCACATATGGGTCCCTTTCCCTCCTTTAAAATCTCTTTGGGATACAAGCCCAGTAGAAACACAGCTGAGTCAAAGGGTATACACAGTTTGATAGCTTTCTGAGCATAGTTCCAAATTGCTCTCCAGAGTGGTTGGATCTGTTCACAGTTCCACCAACAATGTATCAGTGTCCCTGTTTTCCCACATCCCCTCCAACATTTGTCTTTATCTTTTCCTGTCATCTTAGCTAATCTGATAGATGTGTAATGGAATCTCAGAGTAGTCTTAATTTGTATTTCTCTGATCAATAGTGATTTGGAGCACTTTTTCATATGACTAGAAATAGTTTCAATTTCTTCATCTGAAAATTGTCTGTTCATATCCTTTGACCATTTATCAATTGGAGAATGGCTTGATTTCTTATAAATTTGAGTCAATTCTCTATATATTTTAGAAATGAGGCCTTTACAGTAAGAGAAGGAAAAGAGATTAAAGGAATTAGAGTAGGTAATGAGAAAACCAAATTATCACTCTTTGCAGATGACATGATGGTATACTTAGAGAACCCTAGAGACTCAACTAAAAAACTGCTAGAAACAATTTACAACTTCAGCAAACTTTCAGGATACAAAATAAATCCACATAAATCATCAGCATTTTTATGTATTACCATCAAAGTTCAGCAGCAAGAGATACAAAAAGAAATTCCATTCAAAATAACTGTCTATAGTATAAAATATTTGGGAATCTATCTGCCAAGGAACAGTCAGGAACTATATGAACTAAATTACAAAACACTTTCCACACAAATAAAGTCAGATCTAATCAGTTGGAAAACCATCAGGTTCTCATGGGTATGCTGAGCAAATATAATAAAAAATGACAGTACTACCCAAACTAATTTACTTATTTTGTGCCATACCAATCAAACTCCCAAGAAATTATTTTACAGATCTAGAAAAAATAGTAGCAAAATTCATTTGGAAGAACAAGAGGTCAAGAATCTAAAGGGAATTAATGAAAAAAAAAAGGCTGATAAGGGTGGCCTTGCTGTGCCAGATCTAAAACTATATTATAAAGCAGCGGTCATCAAAACCATTTGGTACTGGCTAAGAACTAGACTAATCAATCAGTGGAATAGGATAGGATCACAGGACAAACCAGGCAATAACTATAGCAATCTAGTGTTTGATAAACCCAAAGACCCCAGCTTTTGGGATAAGAGCTCACTATTCAACAAAAACTGTTGAGAAAATTGGAAACTAGTATGGAAGAAATTAGGGCTTGGCCCACACTAACACAATGAGTTCATGATTTAGATATAAAGAGTCATATTATAAGCAAATTAGAGGAACATAGGATAGTTTACCTCTCAGAGCTGTGGAGAAGGAAGGAATTTGTGTCCAAAGAAGAATTGGAACTCTCAATTGAACACCAGATAGATAATTTTAATTATATTAAGTTAAAAAGATTTTGTACAAACAAAACTAATGCAGACAAGATTAGGAGGGAAGCAATAAATTGGGAAATCATCTTTACATTTAAGAGTTCTAATAAAGGCCTCACTTCTAAAATATATAGAGAATTGTCTCATATTTATAAGAATTCAAGCCACTCTCCAATCGATAAATGGTCAAAGGATATGAACAATTTTCAGATGATGAAATTTAAACTATTTCTAGTCATATGAAAAAGTGCTCCAAATCACTATTGATCAGAAAAATGCAAATTAAGACAACTTTGAGATACCACTACACACCTGTCAGATTGGCTAAGATGACAGGAAAAGATAATGACAAATGTTGGAGGGGATGTGAGAAAACTGAGACACTGATACATTGTGTATACCCTTTGACTCAGCAGTGTTTCTACTGGACTTGTATCCCAAAGAGATCTTAAAGGAGGGAAAGGGACCCATATGTGCAAAACTGTTTGTGACAGCCCTTTTTGAGGTGGCTAGAAATTGGAAACTGAATGGATGCCCATCAATTGGAGAATGGCTGATTAAATTATGGTATATGAATGTTATGAAATATTATTGTTCTGTAAGAAACTACCAACAGGAGACACTTACATGAACTGATGCTAAGTGAAATGAGCAGAACCAGGAGATCATTGTATACGGCAACAAGACTATATGATGATCAATTCTGAAGAACATGGTTCTTTTCAACAATGAGATGTTTCAGTTGTTCAGTGATGAAGAAAGCCATACACATCCAGGGAGAGGCCTGTGGGATCTGAGTCTTAGCCACAACATAGCATTTTCACACTCTCTATTGATGTTTCTTTACATTATGTTTTCCTTCTCAGGTTTTTTTTTCCTATACAGCAAGGTAACTGAATAAATATACATACACATATTCAATCTGTCAAATATTTTGACACAATTAACATGTATTAGACTTCCTGCCATCTAGGGGAGTGGGGGTAGGAGGGAAAAATTTGCAACAGAAAGCTTTGCAAGGTTTCAACATTGATGTTGAAAAATTACCTATGCATATGTTTTGCAAATAAAAAGCTTTAATAAAAATTTTTTTAAAAAGAAAAAGAAAAAAAAGAATGAAGCTTTTATCAGATCCTTTGAATGTAAAAATGTTTTCCCAGTTTATTGCTTCCCTTCTAATTTTGTCTGCATTAGTTTTGTTTATACAAAAACTTTATAACTAAATATAGTCAAAATTACTTATTTTGTGATCAATAATGATCTCTAGTTCTTCTTTGGTCACAGATTCCTTCCTCTTCCACAGGTCTATGAGGTAAACTATACTATGTTCTTCTAATTTGTTTATATTATCATTCTTTATGTCTAGATCATGAATCCATTTTGCCCTTATCTTGGAATACAATGTTAGGTGTCAGTCAATGCTAGTTTCTTCCATACTGGTTTCCAATTTTCCCAGCAGTTTTTGTCAGATAGTGACCCCAAAAGCTGGGGTCTTTGGGTTTGTCAAACACTAGATTGCTATAGTTATTGACTATTTTGTCCTGTGAACCTAATCTATTCCACTGTTCAACTAGTCTATTTCTTAGCCAGTACCAAATGGTTTTGCTGACTGCTGCTTTATAATATGGTTTTAGATCTGGTACACCTAGACCACCTTCATTTCCAGCTTTCTGATTTCCTTCTAATCTTGACTGCATTGATTTTGTTTGTGCAAAAGCTTTTTAATTTCATGTAATCAAAATTATCTATTTTATATTTTGTAATGTTCTCTTTTTTGGTTATTATCCTATAAGTTTTTTTTTTTACACTTTAGGTGTCATATATGTTCAGTACTGATATTACTTCATTGTCTATGGTACCTTTTAATAAGATGTCGTTTCCTTATCTCTTTAATTAGGTCTACTGTTGTTTTTGCTTTGTCTAACACATGGATTGCTACCTCTGCTTTTTTTTTTTTTTTTAACTTTAGCTAAGCATAATAGATTCGGCTATAACCCCTTATCTTTATACTCTGTATGTGTTTCTCTGCTTCAAGTATATTTCTTGTAAATGGTAGGATACTGGTTTTGATCCATTCTACTATCAGCTACTATTTTATCAGTCATCCCATTCACATTCCCAAGTTATGATCATCAATTATGTTTTTCCCTCCATCCTATTTTTCTTTCCATTTGTCTTCACTCTCCTTTCACCAGTTCCCTCCTTTACAATGTTCTGCTTCTGTCTACTGCCTCTTCCCCAACCCCTTTACTTAATAGTCTCCCCTATTACTTTCCTGTTGGGATAAGATACATTTCTACATTCAACTGATTATATATATTATTTATTTTTTGAGTCAATACTGATGAAAGTAAGGTTTAAGTGATGACCATTGCCCACCTTCTCATCTTTTCCTTCACTGTAATAGATTTTTCTGCACTTCTTTATGAGAAGTAATTTAACTCATTCTCCCTCTCCCTTCCTTCTGCACCCAGTATCCTCTTCTTTCTTGTCTTTGAATTATTTTTTTCTGTTATTCCATCAAATTTACCTTATATCCATTCTCTCTGTCATTGTATATTCATTCTAATATAGTCATTCATACCACTACTAGTGGTATGATTTTTAAGAATTACAAGTATCATATTCCCATGTAGACATGTAAACAGTTCAACTCCATTGAGTCCCTTATGTTTTTTCCCCTTTTTCCCTTTTTAGGCTTCTCTTGGGTCTTGATATTGGATATCAAATTTTTTGTTCAATTTTGGAAGCTTGAAATCCTTCTATTTCATTGAATAATCATTTTTGGTGTTTTTTTTTTAACCTTGAAGTATTATGCTCAGTTTCACTGGGTGGGTGATTCTTAGTTGTAATTCTAGATCTTTTGCCTTCTGGAATATCATATTCTATGACTTCAATCCTTTAATGTTGTAGCTGCCAAATCTTATGTAATTCTGATGACTCCCTGATATTTCTGACCACTTAAAATCATTTTTCCTTGACTTGTTAATTTCAAAATTTGGCTATACTGTTCCTTGGAGTTTTTATTTTGGGATCTTTTTCCTGAGGTGATTAGTGGATTCTGTCTTGCCTGTTTTGCCCTTTGGTTCCAGGACATTAAGGCAGGTTTCCTTGATAAAATTTCTCAAGAGATGTTTTGGAGGTCCTTCTTTTGATTATGACTTTCAGCTAGTCCAAAGGTTCTGACATTGTTTCTCTTGAATCTATATTATAGGTGACTTGTTTTTTCCATGAGATATTTTACATTTTCTTCTATTTTTTTTCTTTTTAAAAAAATTGTTTAATTGATTGTTGATGTCTCATAGAATCATTAGCTTCCACTTCTTTAATTCTAACTTCTAAGGAATTGTTTTCCTCAATTAGTTTTTATACTTCCTTTTCCAATGGCCAATAGTACTTTTTGAGGAATTGGTTTCTTAAGTCGATTTTTGTATCTCTTTTTCCATTTGGACAATTTTATTTTTGTAGTTGTTTTCTTTTTCCAAGATATTGATTATTTTTTCCATAATTCTCTTGCATTACTTGCGTTTCTTATCCCAACTTTTCTTCTACTTCTCTTATATGATCTTTAAGCTTTCTTTTTTTTTAACTCTTTCATGAGTTCTTTCTGGGCTTGAGATTACTTCCCGTTTTCTTTAGGATTTTTTTCATAAATGTTTTAACATTGCTTTTCTCTTCTGAGTTTATGTCTTGATTTTTCCTGTCACCATAAAAAACTTTCCATAGTTATTTTTTGCTCATCTCTTTTAACCTTTTTCCTTTCTTTTAAATTTGAGCTCTGCTGCTGGTGTGGAAGGGACACTTTTCAGTGTTCTTTTGCCAGGGCCATGAGTCCTGGCTGTTTACCTGATGCTGTAGTAATGTTGCCCTGAGACCAACAGGAGACGATTGTGTCTGATACTTCAGTTAGGAGGTGGAATAGGGGTGACTGGCACAGCTGGAGGCTGTAGGGGTTTGGCAGCTTACCTGGTTCTAAGCTAGGGTCTTAATGCTGATATTTGGCCTGTGCTGATGCCAGTAGAGTATTTATGCATTTCCCCAGAGCTACACTGAAGCACCTGAGAGTTCTCAGAGCTAGAGGCTACCCATTCCTCTGGGTATGCTGAGGTACATTAAGGGTCCTGGTATTGGTGTTTGCCTGCTCCATTGCACTAGGTATCAAAATCTCCCAATGAGATTGCTGAATAAGCACTTGCTGGGATGCTTCTTGTCCTGGACTGCATTCCCCTTTTACCCAACTGAGATAGACCATTCTTGCTGATCTTTCAAGTTTCTTGGGCTAAAATATTGTTTCACTCCATCTTTTGATGATTCTGCTGTTTGAAGATTTGTTTTGGGGTGCTATTTTATGGTTGTTTGGAGGTAGATATGGGAGAATTATAATAATTTACTGCTTACTCTGCCATCTTGGCTCCCAGAAGTCCCCTTTCCCCCAATTTTCATTTTTTTAAATCAAATTTTTATTGCTACTGGTTGCTAATATCACTCTCATTTCCTAAGGATTTCCCAGCTTTTAATATAACTACTCTTTTCAACAAAGAAACCAAGAAAGATAGCTAAATAAAACAAAACAATACATGGGCCATTCCTGCCAAATCTACCTTTTTTTGTACCTATGTTCCTCGTCTCTCCACAGGAAAGGGGGAGCCTAATTCATCAAAAGTTCACCAAAATCATTATGAGTCCCTGCACTGATTAAAGTTCTGATTTTTTTGAACACTGTTCTTTTATATTATTGTGTTCTTAGTATTAATTGTTGTATTGGTTTTACTCACTTCATTTAGCATTAGTTCATAAAAACTCCTTCAAGTCCCCCCAAATTCTTTATTTGTCATCTCTTACAGTTTATAGCATTCCATTCACATACCATTTTCCATAATGTGTTTAGCTATTCTTCAGTCAGCAGATACTTATTTTCCTTTCAGTTTTTTGCTACCACAAAAAATGCTGCAATATTTTATATATAGGATCTTGCTCCCATTCAAGACCTCTTTCAGGCATGTGCCTAGTGGTGATATCATTGGATCATAGGATATGTACAACATAATGATTTTATTGGTTTAATACTTTCCCCCCCCCCAGGAGAATGAACTAATTCATAGTTCTGCCAACAATGCATTAATGTGCCTATCTTCCCACAGCCTCTCCAATATTTTCCATTTTTGTTTTTTGTCATCTTTGGCAATCTGAAAGGGGTGTGATGAAAGCTCAGAATTGTTTTAATTTCCATTTCTCTAATAAAAACCTTAGAATAGAAGATGGAAAACCTTCACTCCTCATGCTGCAGATGAATTTAGAATGGCAGACAGACTTATCCAAAGTCACCCAACAAGTTTGCTGTGAACCAGCAGCTGGATTTATTACATCTGGACTAGTGCATCATTCATTACACACCCACAGTTGCCTTGTCCCAGACCCTCCAGGATTTTTTTTTCTGGTCCAAGGAAGGGACTTATCCTTTTACTTGGAGCCAGTGGGGGAAGGGGAAATATGGATATGACAGCTGGGGGTCAGCTGTGCCCTAGGCTCCAGGGCCAGGACAATCCCGTATCCAATCAGTATGTGTAAGGGGGTGGGGGGGACCTGATGGATGGAGAGGCTGATTTGGGGCTGGACACAAGCCAAGAATACCCAGGGTTAATGGATCAGTGCTGCCAAGGGGTGCCTGGGGACTGAATAGGCTCACATCTTTCTCTCCACCCACAGTGCCCCAGGACCTACTTGGCATCTCCATACTCCTGGAGGTTATTGCATCTCCCCATCCCAAAGCAGTGTGTGTCCTACCCTAATTTTGGCCTGTATCTTGTGCAGAAGACTTGCCCTTCTTTACCCCTACCTCCAATAATGGGAAATTAAATATTTAGAAGAGAATGAAGGGTTTCCATTGCTGGCTCAGAGACCCATTCTATTTTCTGTCTCTTCCCTCCCATCTGAGTATGAGCCAGGGAAGGAGTTTGAGGAACAAAAAAGAGGTTGGTCAGAGCAAGAATTTAGTCCTTTTTGTCCTCTCACCAGGACCATGCTTAGAGGTGAGATAATGGAAAAATAAAGACTAGGATGGGGGAGGGGTACCAAAGGTTGTCATTTTTTGCCTATATTACTTTGCCCAATTGGAAGCATATAAATGTCCACTTCCTGATTTATGTTTTCATTGGTGGTGGTGGTGAGGGAGCTAGGTGGAGAAATGATGGGAAGGTTCTGAGTATGTCAGCAATAACCCAGGCAACTTCAAACTCCCTATGATTTGAAAACTTGCAGCCTTTCTAAGAATCAGTGTGTTAAAGTATAAAGAATATTGAATTTGGAGTCTAAAGTCAGGCTTGAATCCTGCTTTTGCTGCTTGTTGTTCTGTTAATCAGTTATGTACAGCTTTTTGTGATCCCATGGACCATAGCACATCAGGCCCTTCTATTCTCCACTATCTCTCGAAGTTTGTCCAAGTTCATATTTCTTATTTCCATGACACCATATGAGCATCTCATCCTCTGCTATTCTGTCTTCCTTTTGCCTCTTTCCCAAAATTAGAGTCCTTCCCAGGAGTCCTGTCTTCTCATTATGTGGCCAAAATATTTAAGCTTCAGTTTCAGTATTTGACAATGCAACAAATAGCCTCAGTTAGTTTCTTTTAAGTAATGACTGATTTGATCTCCTTGTTGCCCAAGGGACTCTGAAAAGTGTTTCCCAGTACCTCAGTTCAAAAGTGTCAAGCATTCAGATTTCCTTATAATCCAACTCTCACAGCCATATATTGCTCCTGGAAAAATCATAGCTTTGACTGTATAAACCTTTGTCAGCCAGGTGCTGTCTCTGCTTTTTAGTATGTTGTCC
Organism: Myrmecobius fasciatus; assembly: GCA_023553655.1. Classification (NCBI taxonomy): domain Eukaryota; kingdom Metazoa; phylum Chordata; class Mammalia; order Dasyuromorphia; family Myrmecobiidae; genus Myrmecobius; species Myrmecobius fasciatus. The sequence goes on from JAJPUD010014132.1 coordinate 21,663, forward strand.
AGATTTGTCATAGCTTTCCTTCCAGGGTGCGAGCGTCTTTCAATGTCATGGCTACAGTTGTCATCTGCCATGATCTTTGAACCCAAGAACATAAAATCTTCCTTTTCTTCTCCCTCTATTGTCCAAGAAGTGATGGGATCAGTTGCCAAGTCCCCAACTCCTTGTGAACTGGGTGATCATGAAATTGCATCAGTGATTCAAGCCTTAGTTCCCTGGACCAATTAATTTTCTTGGGTAGTTTTAATGCCTTTTCAGGGGAAAAAACAGTCTAGCCTATGTGGCATAAATGTTTCTGTAACCACAGGTCAGTCATATGTTTAGTTCAACAAACATTTATTAAGCACTTATGTTCGGAGTACTCTGCTGTGAGACAGGAAAGATAAAATAAGACACAACCCCTGTCCTCATAAAGCTTACAATCTATTAACAGGAGAAACTATAACGCAAAATAATAAATGTTAAGTGCCTAAGAAATATGAGAAAAGTTTTATGTGAGATGGAGGTAGAGAGAGTACAGGAAAGGCTTTATGCAGAAGGGAGCACTTGAGTTAGACTTTAAAGAATGGATAGAATTCAGCTTGTAAAATGGGAGAGAGGACATCTCAGGCTTAGGAGAAATGGAAGCTGGAAAGTTCAAGAGCATGTTCCAGGGACAGTGTGTTCTACAGACAGCAAGCATCTCAATTTGGCTGAAGCATAGAGTAACCATTGCAGGGCAATAGTATGAGATAAGCCTGGAAAGGCAGAGGGGGCCAGATTGTGAAAGGCCTTAAATGCCAGAGAAAGAATTCAGAACTTTACTCATTAAACAATAGGGAACTAATTGATATTTTTTTTAGCAACTCTATGCATAATGGAAATTGGTTTGGCTTTAGCATAAAGGATAGATTAGAGCAGAAAAGAATAATTACAGGAAGACCTTTTTAGAAGCCATTATAATAGTCTAAAAGGATAACAATGAGGGATTACACTTGAATGGGAAGCAATGGGGAAAAAAAGTCAGGACTGATCATCTACTGGGAAATGACTAAAGAAATCAGGATATATGAATGTAAAAGAATAGTATTGTGCTCTTTTTAAAAAAAAGAATATGAAGGATTCAGAGAAGTATGAGAAAATCTATAGGAAATGATATAGAATGAAATAAACACAACAAGGAAACGTGTGTGTTGATTACAAAAATTTAAAAATAACCTAAATAATATAGTTATCATGATGGAATGTAACCCCAAAGATTAGAGGAGAAAATTCTCTCTCTCTCTCCCTCTCCCTCTCCTTCTCCCTTTCCTTTTCCCTCTCCCTCTCTTTCTCTTTCTCTCTCTTTTGCAGAGATGGGAATGGGCATTGGATGGAATGTACTAGATTCTATTGCAGGCTTAGCTAATTTTTCTGAAATGCTTTTTCCCCTAATTTTTTTTGCTGGTTGTTGCTATTTGCTTGTTTTTGTTTTGTCAGAAGCGTTGGTTCACTGGGTAAGGAAGGTATATATTCAGGAATGAAAGTAATAAAAAACAAAAGATCTCAATATGATAATTTTTGTAAAGAAGTCAGAACTAGGGGGAGGGATATTGCTGAGAAAAAGTTGACAGAATCTGGTAAGTGATTGGATTCATTTGTTCAATCATTTATTCATTCCATAGACATTAAATACATAATGTGTGCAAAATAATGTGCTCGGTCTGAGGGAGATACAAAATTTAGGTAAGATACGGTCTCTGCTCTCACCAAGCTTCCAATCTAGTCAAGAAATACAAATAGCTATAATATACAATATTATCTATAATATCTAGTATTGTAGAAAATGATATCTACAATAGCTAATCAGTATATTGAAATGCAATAATTATTAATTTTCATATAACACTTTAATGTTTACAAATTACTTTCCTCAAACAATTGTGCATAAATGCCGCTATCTATAAATGTTGTTATCTATGCTTTATACCCTGGGAAACCATGGTTTATAGAGGTCATAACATAACCACTAAGTATTAGAATTAGAACAGCCTGTTTTCCATTTAGTTTTCTTTCAGATACATCAATATTCTTTTTTTATTAAAGCTTTTTATTTTCAAAACATATGCATAGATAATTTTGCAAAATCTTGTGTTTCAAATTTTTTCCCTCTCTTCCCCACCCCCTCCCCAGATGACAAGTAATCCAATACATGTTAAACATGTGCAATTCTTCTATACATATTTCTACATTTATCATGTTGCACAAGAAGAATCAGATCACAAAGGGAAAAAACGAGAAAGAAAAAAAGCAAGCAAACAACAAAAAAGGCGAAAATAATATGTTGTGATCCACATTCAGTCCCCATAGTTCTCTTTCTGGATGCAGATGGCTCTCTCCATCACAAGTCTATTGGAATTGGCCTAAATCACCTCATTGTTGAAAAGAGCCATGTCCATCAGAATTGATCGTCACATAATTTTGTTATTTCTGTGTACAATGTTCTCTTGGTTCTACTCATTTCACTTATATGCTCATATTTATGCTCAAAGTTATCCTGCTTGAACCAGGAGATCAATATACATGGCAACAACAAAACTATATGATGATCAATTCTTATGGACGTGACTCTCTTCAACAATGAGATGATGCAAACCAGTTCCAGTTGTTCAGTGATGAAGAAAGCCATATACACCCCGGCAGAGGGTGGACCACAACATAACACTTTCACGCTCTCTATTGATGTTTGCTTGCATTATGTTTTCCTTCTCAGATTTTTTTTTCTTGTAGATCCGATTTTTCTTGTACAGCAAGATAACTGTATAAATATGTATATGCATATTTGATTTGTCAAGTATTTTAATATAATTAACACGTATTAGACTTCCTACCATCTAGGGGAGAGGGTGGGGGGAAGGAGGGAAAAATTTGTAACAGAAAGCTTTGCAAGAATCAATGATGAAAAATTACCCATGCATATGTTTTGCAAATAAAAAGCTTTAATTTAAAAAAAGTTATCCTGCTTGTCTGTGTTTCTGTTCTCTACTGTGTATTTTAATGACTTTTTCCCTTCTTTTTTTGATATTGTTAGTCCTCTCTCTCCTCCCTCATAAAAACAGTAAGAAAAACCTCTGGTAAATTTCTAGTAAATTGCTCTAGTCAAGCAATACAGATCCAAGCAGGGGGCCATGTCAGAAAATATATTTCTTTCTGAATGATGAGTTCATCATTTCTCTTTCAGAAGGTAGGTTTATATTTTTCATCATAATCCTCTGGGGATGTGCTTGGATTTTACTTTGAATAGAATCTTCAGTTTTTCAAAGTTGTTTTTCTTTACAATATTTTTGTTATTGTATAAACTGTTCTCCTGGTTCTTATCATTTCATTCTGCATCAGTTCATATAAATTTCCCCAGGATTTTCTGAAGTTATCTTTTTCATCATTTCTTAAATCACAATAACCTTATATCGCATTCATATATGACAGTTTGTTCAACCATTCCCCAGTTTGTAGATATCTCTCAAGTTTTTAATTCTTTTCTTTTCTTCCCTTTTTATAGTCCCTTCAGAATCTTGAAGTCAAAGTTTGTTAACTTGTGTCTATTTCTTTCCAGTACTATCATCTCTCTCAGTACTGCTCTATCTATTCCTACTTGTGTTCCTTTGGAGTTCCATGTATTTTTACACTAAACTCAGTATGTGTCTCTGTGTATGCACTCAACCTTTCTTCATCCAGTTCCGATAAGAGCAAGGTTCATTTGATCACCTCCCTACCCTTTTCTCCAAATTTCTTTGTGTTTTTTTAAGCACCTCAGTTATGAGAAATAATAAATTCCACTCAATTTTCCCTCCTTTCTCTGCTTGTGTATTTCTTTTGCTGTCTCTTTTCTTTTTCCTCTCAAAACTCTCAAAATGGAGCCAATCTATCCTTGGGACTGCTATTTTTCTTATTTAGCTCTCTCAGCACTTTTTAAATATGTTAAGGTTCTGAAGGGACACTTGTTTCTTCTCCCCGCTAGAATGTTAGCACTTCATCATTTTATATAGTCCCTTAAATAAATTAGCACAAACAAATTTTACTTTTCTGAATTTCTCTTGATTCTCTTGATTGGTATTTTAATGTTCCTACTCAGCTCTGATCTTTCACCAGAAATGTTTGAAAATCCTCTATTGTAGAGGGGCAATATTGAATAAGTCCGTTAATAGGAAGAGTTTGGTCCAGGTATTTTTGAGACCTGCTGTTCCATGAACAGGAAGAGCAGTTCAATACTTATTCAATACTGGCCCTCTACATTCTATTCCATTAAAGAGCTATCCCTCACTCTCATCCCAGTAGGAGTACACTCATCTTTTCAGAGTAAATTATTTTTGGTTCCAAGGCTCTATGCTTTGTCTTTTATATTATTGTATTCTAAGACCTCTACTTTTTTATAAAAGAAGTTGTCAGGTCTTGTATTATCCTGATTATGAATTCTTGGTTCTTAAAGGCTTTCTTTCTGGCTGCTTGCCATAAGTTTTCTTTGTCTAGAAGCCCTGGATTTGGGTTATGACATTCCTAAGACTTCTCCTTTTGAAGTTTTTTTTTCTATTAAAGCTTTTTTATTTGTAAAACATATGCATGGGTAATTTTTCATCATTGACCCTTGCAAAGCTTTCTGTTACAAATTTTTTCATCCTTCCCCCCATCCCCTCCCCTAGATGGCAGGAAGTCTAATACATGTTAATTATGTTAAAATACTTGACAAATCGTGCCAAGTATTTTAACATAATTAACATGTAGTGGATATCCTGCCATCTAGGGGAGGGGTGGGGAGCTGGGGGGAAAAATCTGTAACAGAAAGCTATGTAAGGGTTAATGTTGAAGAATTACCCATACATATGTTTTGCAAATAAAAAAAATTTAAAAAAAGAAAAAAAAATACTTGACAAATCGAATATAAGTATACATATTTATACAGTTATCTTGCTGTACAAGAAAAATCGTATCTACAAGAAAAAAAATCTGAGAAGGAAAACATAATGCAAGCAAACATCAATAGAGAGCATGAAAATGCTATGTTGTGGTCCACACTCAGATCCCATAGGCCTCTCCCTGGGTGTATATGGCTTTCTTCATCACTGAACAACTGGAACTGGTTTGAAACATCTCATTGTTGAAGAGAACCATGCCCATCAGAATTAATCATCATATAGTCTTTTGTTGCCGGGTATAATGATCTCCTGGTTCTGCTCATTTCACTTAGCATCAGTTCATGCAAGTCTCTCCAGGTCTCTATGAAACTATCCTGCTGATCATTTCTTACAAAACAATAATATTCCATGACATTCATATGCCATAGTTTATTCAGTCATTCTCCAACTGATGGGCATTTATTCAGTTTCCAGTTTCTTGCTACTACAAAAAGGGCTGCCACAAACATTTTTGCACATGTGGGTCCCTTTCCTTCCTTTAAGACCTCCTTGGGATATAGGTCTGGCCTGTTTTCTTTCTTATTTTTAATAGCAGATACCTTGCAATGGAGAAAGCTATCAGCATCCAGAAAGAGGACTATGGGAACTGAATGTGGATCACAATATAATATTTTTATCTCTTTTTAAAAAATAAATACCTTAAAATTTCTTCTACTTTGATTTTGTTCTAATTTTTTTGGTTGTCCTATTGAGTGATTGATTTCTGTTTGGTCTGTTCTAATTTTCAGAGAGTACATTTCTTGGGTAAAACTGATCACTCTCTGTTAAAGTTATTTATTCTTCCAATTCTTTCCTACTGAGTTATCATTTCATTTAAAAATTTTTTACTTCATTTCTTTTAGATATTTCTGTAGTCCTTATGGAAAATGCATTTTTTCCTTTCAGTCTCTGCTTGCAATTGTGGAGTTATTCATTATCTCCCTCCCTCGTTTCTCTCTCTCTCAACATTTCTGGATAGTTATTTTTATTGGGAAAATTCTACGTAACAATTTTAACTCATGATTTTAAAATTCAGATAGAAAATTTCAGCATTCTTTACTCAACTTTGCACTTTCAGAGTCTTTATGAAGAAGAACCTATTAAAGAATAGGTTGTTTCCTATAGGATTGTCAGATGAAAAACAAAAATAGGTGATTAGCAGGAAATTCTTCCTCTGGCAGCAACAGAGCCCAGGGCAACTGCTGCTTCATTCACTTTTACTAAAGACTTATAGACAATCTTATATAGGAAGCTATTTCTGGTTCTTGGCATTCCAGATGGAATTAGCCTTACCACTGATATAGAGCTCTGACAGACTCTGTGTTAAATCAGAGTTGAGGTTATAGGTGTTTTCCTGCTTGAATTTGGGCTGACATATGTGAACATCACTGGAATTCAGATTTTCAGGTAGTATCTATTCTTTCAACCTTTCCAAACTGAGCTGCTTTTTAATCTCTTTCAGGCCAGTGGAGTCATCCTCAATATTATCTGTCAACAAAATGATTATGCTCAGTTCCTTGCCTTTGCAAGGAAGTTGTAACACTCAACACTTGAGCCTCCCAATATAACCATAGGGCAGCTTCTTCTGATACATCATTTTTACTGATTTTTCCTTTTTTGTTTAATCCAAATGATGCATCAATATAAATACTTGATCAAATTTCTTTTTCATCCTTTAAAATAGATGGGATTCTAAGTCAGACTAAGAACTGTATCTCAAGCCAACAGCGCTGGAATTAAATCTTCTATTTACTTACTATTAACCACTGGTTAATCTGCCTTGCATCTTCTGAAGCCTGCTGAAAGTCATCACTGGCCAAGTCAGCTTCTGAGGAAAAGCCAAGAGTTCTGGAAGAATATTGTAAATCTTCTCTCCAAATAATCAGACAGCAAATTTCAGAAGTAGGAAGCTTTTTGTTTGTTAATACTAATCTTTAGATTCTGAAATCTTGAATGAACTTTACCAGTATTATGAAAATGAAAGATGTTTTTGCAATTGTGCTATCACTGGATTCCTAAAATGCCATGGCCAGAGCTAGAAAAATGCAATATAGAGAAGAGATTTGTTTTTGGGTAGATTTTTTAAACTTCATAATCCTATATATTTTATTTTATGCATTTAGAAATATTTTTTGAGATAAGCTCCATAGACTTCACCAGATCTCTAAAGGTATTTATGATAGAAAAAGGTTAAGAATTCCTTCCTTGAAATGTCATCATCATATAAATTTTGTACATATATCTGCATCAATTTATATGTCTTCTTAGACTTCTCCAAATTTGCCTATTTCATGTTTTTCACAATAATATTTCATTACATTCATATACAATCATTTGATCAATCATTCCTCAATTGGTAGACATCACTTTGTCATCACTTCTTGACTGCAAGGAATAGTGCTTCTATAAATATTCTGGATTATTTTCCAGGGTCTTTGATCTCTTTGGAGTTTCTTCATCAAAGGGAGTGTGTGGTTTAGTGACTTTTGTAAGATAGCCCCAAATTACATTCCAGAATTATTGAATCCCTTTATTGATGACACCAGAACAATTTCTATAAAGTGGTATAAAATTATAAAGGGTTGAGAAGAGAATGAATGAAGACAAAGTGGAGTATAGAGTATAGACAACTTTTAATAGGTTTGTCTGGGAATAATAGCCAGATAGAGTAGCAAGGTCAAGGAAAAACTTCTTTTTAGAACTGGAAAGAACTAAGACAAATGGAATAAAGTCAATGGCAAAATAGAGTTTGAAGATCATAAAGCCTTAGACTTAATAACTTCAGAGATCATCTAGTTAACATACATGTATTTATATAGTTATGCAAATGTCCTCAATTAGGCACCAGCCCCTCAGTTAAGACTTACAGAAAGGAGGATTCTACTACTTTCGAAGGCAACTTGTGCCACTTACGGATAATTATAATTGCTAGAAAACTTTCTGACATCTGTATCTCCTTGTTCTTCTTTCTGGAGTAAAACAAAACAAGTTTAATTCATTTCCAAAGGATAACCCTAAATATTTGAAGAAAGCTATCATTTTACTCCTGTCTTCTCTTCTACAGTGTCCAAATCCCCAAATCTTACCTAGAGACAATGGAAAAAGCATCGGATCTGCAGCCTAGAGGACTTGGGTTCAGATTCCACCATTAGCATTTAACCACTTATGTGATTCTGAGTAAATCCCTTAGTCTCTCTGAGCTTTCAATAGATTCTTCATCTGTAAAATAAAAGGGGAAGATCAGATTGCTTGCTGTCTTGGGGAATGGGGAGAAGGAAAAAAATTTGGAACACAAGGTTTTGCAAAGGTGAGTGTTGAAAACTATCTTTGCATGCATTTAGAAAAATAAAATGTTATTTAAAAATAAAAATAAACAAAACAAAAAGGGAGGGTGCTATACTTTTCTCTTCTATTGTATAAACATGTAACACAAATTACATATTGAACTTGTCCAAATTCTACCCCCCCCAAAGCAAACAAACAAACCAAGGTTCTATGAAAGAAGATCTGGATGCATATAAATATTTGTATGTATGTGTGTCTAATGGTAGCTATGAAAGGGAGGGAAAAAAAAAGAAAGTTACACGAATAATTTTATTATATATTTAAAAGGGATAGTAAGTTGTATATAATAGATCTTCAATTTCAGGTGCAATCCTCTTTTTTTCTATTCCATTTTGTTATGAAAATATTTTTTATTTCTTAAGTTCAGAATTTAAAAAACAACATGAGCCTCAGTCTGCACAGTGAGTCCATCATCTCTGTCTGTTTCATCATGGGTCCTTTGGAGCTATAATCTGTTCTTATATTTGATAAAAATTCTCAAATCTACCAAAATTGTCTTTACAGTATTTTTATCATTGAATTAACCATTCTCTTGTTTTCACTGACTTCATTTATCATCAATTCAAAATCTTCCCAGGTTTCTCTGAAACTATTCCTTTCATCATGTCTTATAGCATAATAGTCTTCCATCATATTTCTCTACCCTAACTTGTACAGCCTTTCCCCAACTGATGGGCACCTCCTCAGTTTCTAATTCTTTATCACCACAAAAAGAACTGTTACAAATATTTGTATACATCCTTGGTTAGAGTTTGTTTTCCTGAGAATGACTCCCTCCCTTAATCTACTCTCCCATTTATCTTCAAGAAAGCTGGATTTGATGACTTTTCAGGTTCCTTTCAGCTTCATATCTGTGATCTTTGCATCTTGTCGATTTCCTCCCCCACTCATCTTTCTGATCTCTTCTTCAAGGATTTCTTTTCCCTTCTGGTTTTCCAATGAACTGACTTCTCTCCTATCTACCTTCCCAAGCAGCAATGTTTCTCCCCAAAGATGAGGAGTAATCTCTGTGCTACTCCCTCTGGTGGAGTGAAAAGATAATGAGACTCCAAAGCTCATAATTGCACTAGATAATCCTCAATGTCCTTATTAAAGATATCATACATTAAGATTTGAAAATCCTTAGAGGTTATCTTGTCCAACCTTCTCATTTCATAGATAAAGAGCAGATGGTAAGTGATTTGCCCAAGATTACATAGGCAGAAGGAAGTGGCAGTGCCATGATTTGAACCTCGTTCCTGACTCCTGATCTTGTGTCCTTTGACCTGTATCTAATGGCCTTTCTCCTTCAGGAGGAGTTCAGTTTAATTCCACTCCCCTCCAGAAATCCCAGCAAAAAGCAATGACTACTTTCCACACATACCCCTTTATTCACGGCTATGAGACTGTAATCACATCCATTCAAGTTCTCCAGTCTTGTCTACACTCAAAATTCTATTCACTTGCTGTTAAGTTGTCTGGACAATGAGGCAGCAATCACCCTGATCTGCAAAGATACTGTAGACATCCCTGGGGTAAGGAACATTATGAATCTGACACTGAAAAGCCATTTTGGAATTCCTTCTTGTATTATTTTCACATGTTCAATTACACAGCTGATTGGAGGTTGCAGTTTGGGGCTTTTTGGAGCTACTTAGTGTGGTTTGGCCCCAAACTGCAGCACTAGGAGCACCAAAATCACTAGTTATAGCTCTGCTGGGTCTCTGATTCTTTGATCAACCTGGTTGCCTTCTTCTATCAGGGGGCCTTAATGTGGGGTCCATGAACTTGTTAAAAATATTTTGATAACTATATTTCAACATAATGTTAATCCTATATATGTGGTTTTATGTATTTACATTGTACAAACCAAAGAGGTCCAAGACTCTAAAAAGATTAAGAACCTTCATTCTATGTGTATAATCTCTATTAAATCACTTGTCTTCTCAATGTGAGGGGAGAAAGAAAGGAGAGAATTTGAAACTCAAAATTAAAAAAAAATGTTAAAATTGTTTTTACACATAACTGGAAAAAAATAAAATAGTAAATCATTAAAAAGAAGAAGCATTGTTTTAGATATTTTTTCAGCCTGTTAGAATCCTTCCTGAAATATGTTCAAAAGTAAATTTCTAAACTTCCAGACATGGAGGATAGAATATTGGTGCACTATCCTCTCTCAAGGACTGGACACTCAAACAAAGCCCAAGATCATACTAGCTTTTTTGATGATCTTTTCTTGCTCACTATTATTCATAATGAGAAAATGAGATAATATGTGTAAAGTACTTAGCATAATACTTGGCACATAATAGGCACCATATGAATGCTTACTCTCTCCCTTATGATCCACTATAACAGTGATGTGTTAATAAATGTTTAACAATCAGCTCTGGGGAGGGGGGAGGATGTGTATTCCTGATGTCCTCTTAGATTCAATCTGCATTTTTAACATTTTCTCCACTACTTTCTTAAGTCTGGGAGCTATGGGAGTGTATAAGCTCACCATGGAGAAAAAGGTTGGAGAGAGAACAGAGAAGGTTAGAGATGGAATCTTAAAGAGCACCCACAACTCAGGAGGCAATAGTGAGAGACCAGTCAGACAGGTTAGACACATCTGGCATTTAAAACCTTCTACAACATGATCCCCACATATCTTTCCAGATTCCTTTTCCATTTTCTCCTCTGTGCTTTTTTAAATTTAGAATTGGGCTGCTAACTATTCCCCATCCAAGATATTTCATCTCCTTCCCGTATGCCTTTGCCCAGATGGTCTTCCATTTCTAATATGCATACTTTCCTGTCTTTTAGAATCATTAACTTCCTTCACCTCCTTCTTCTTCTATCACCTCCACTAGGAGGCCTTTCCTGATATCCCCAGTCATTAATTCTCTCTTCCTCTTCAATTTATTTTGTGTTTCTTTTAATATATTTTGAAAATACTTACTTGCAATGTTTGTGGCAGCCCTTTTTGTAGTGGCTAGAAACTGGAAACCGAATAAATGCCCTTCAATTGGAGAATGGCTAAATAAATTATGGTATATGAATGTCATGGAATATTATTGTTCTGTAAGAAACGGCCAGCAGGACGATTTCAGAGAGGCCTGGAGAGACTTGCATGAACTGATGCTGAGTGAAATGAGCAGAACCAGGAGATCATTATTCATGGCAACAACAATACTATATGAGGATCAGTTCTAATGGACATGACTCTCTTCAACAATGAAATGTTTCAAACCAGTTCCATTTGTTCCCTGAAGAAAGCCATATACACCCAGAGAGAGAGATGTGAAATGTGGACCACAACATAACATTCTCATACTCTCGATTGATGTTTGCTTGCATTGTGTTTCCTTTTTCTGATATGTCTTTCTTGTAGATAGGATTTTTCTTGCACAACAATGAGAAGTGTGGAAATATGTATACATATATTTGATTTGTCAAGTATTTTAACATAATTAACATGTAGTGGATATCCTGCCATCTAGGGGAGGGGTGGGGAGTTGGGGGGAAAAATTTGTAACAGAAAGCTATGTAAGGGTTAATGTTGAAGAATTATCCATACATATGTTTTGCAAATAAAATAAAATTTAAAAAAAAACATAAAAAGAAAATACTTACTTGCACACATGCCATACCTGAAAACCCCCTTAAGGCAGGTCCCATTTAATTTGGATATTGTATCTCTAGTACCTAGCACAGTGCTTTGTACATAGTAGGCATTTAATAAGCCTTTGTTGGATTGAATTAAATTTAATTAAATTGAGGGAAAGTCATGTCTGGGAATCCTAGGGGAAGAATTCAAGAAGGGGCTGACCCACAGTGCTGAATGCTAAAGGAGTTCTCAAGGAGGAAGAAAATTAACCTGTGATGAACTTTTTGAATGTGTGTGGGAAGTGGCAGGAGCCCAACTGGAGAATGGGGGGAAAGGGAGAGAGGAGTTTGGAGCTGTTTGGCTATAAAAAGGACATTGAATGGAAGAGAAAGGGGCTGTGGGTGTGGAGGACTGTGGGAAATGTGACTGTTGGGCCTTATTCTGCCCCAGGATTTGGAGGTGTGGAGACCCAGACAAATGGGGTTGATGTCTTTGGTGCTGCAGGAAGAACTACTGGGGGCAGAGTTGGGGGAGGGGAAACCTGGGAGATGATCCTGGCTTCCCTCAGCAATCAAACTGAAGGACAAAGCAATAAAGACAAGTAATATACAGGGTCCCCTTCCCAGCCTGTCTTCCCCATCTGGGTCACTGGGGGCCACATAGCAATAAGTCCAAATCCCATAAGAAGGCTCTGGGGAGACCCCCCACTGCCACTATAGAGCAAAGGGATTTTGCACTGAGCATGCAGGAAATAAGACTAAATCTTAGGAAATAATAAAATAGCATCCCCATCTCCTTCTTGCCACCCCTTCTGTGCCTGATATCTTAGTCCTGGGAGACTCTGTTCTGGCTTTCCCTGAATCTTCCCGCCACCTCCATACAGGCTCCCCAGACAAAAGGGGCCTCCTATCACTGAACTACTATGGGTAAACAACACTAGGGGTATCTGAAGAGGGGCTCTCTTACTGGCATATAAGCAAATACAAACATTCATGTACTTATACACAGACAGCCTCATACAAAGTGGGAAGCATCATGGTACCATGGAAAGTACAGTGACCCTGAAATTGGGGGAGCTGGGCTCAAATCTCTCTGACCCTCACCACCTGGGAAATTTGAGGGAAATGATTTTCCCTCTCTGGACCTCAGTTTCTCCATCTGTAAATCCCTCCCCCTGAGTCATTAGATGTATTCTGGAGGGAATGGAGAGGGGTGGGGAGGGACAGGAGAACCAGAACTATGACTTCATTGGTATAAGGAACTTCCAGTAAGAAAACTTCACTAATGCAGACTAATGACTTCTCTGCAACTTACAATCTTATAGATCTGTCTAATAGCATGAAGAAGTTCTATGACTTTGCCTGGATGACATAGCCAGGATGTGGCAGAGTTCAAAACCGAACCCAGATTTCTCTGGTATGGATGCCTGCTCTCCCTCCACCATACCAGGCTCTCTCTCTGTTTCATTGTGAATCATCATTATTAAATATATTGACTGAATGAATAAATCCACATTCAGCATCTACTCTTTGCCCATTTGCTCCATAATGGCAGTGGGGTGTCTCCTTAGGGCCTTCCTTTAAGATCTAGACTTATTGCTCTATAGCTTCCAAATGATATATGGAGAATAAAAAGATTTATATGAAATATTCTTGTCCCCACAAAACTTCCCATCTTGTTGGAGAGAAAGGATAGTACTCAGAGGAGAAAGGAGATATTTCACTTTGGAAAATAGAAACTAAGGAATTTTACATAGGTGGGATTTGGTGGGAGTGGGAAGTGTGAATGAAGGACATTTCTAAAAAGAGAGTTTGGAAAGGGAAACAGTGAGAGGTGAGGTTGGAAAGGGAGGTTGGAACCAGAAAGTGGAGGAGCTTAAATGACAGGCTTACTCTGGGAATGAGAAGATCAGATTCTTGGATAAGGAGGTGATATAAACTGTAATCTGAGAAAGTAAGGGTGGAACACACATTCTCACATTATAGTTTCTGCCCTAAGACATCCACTTGCAAAAACTAACAGCATGAAATAATTCCTTTCAGAACTTTTTGCAAACAGACCAAGGATGGGGAAGATCCCAGATCTTCAGGGCCTGACATACCCCAGCCCCAGCTCTGAAAGCTGCCTATGTCCTCCCACCACCATCACTTCTACTGCCCAGGAACAAGGTCGGGAATTGGGGGAGAAGGGACAGGGACTGGAACTGAACTGGACCAAAGAGAGAGAAAATGCCAGGATGTCTGCATCATGGAGACCAGCCAAGGACAAAGTATGGCCCCAATGGGACAGAAAGAATTCTTTAAATTTGTCTCCCTTCCTTTAAAGTAGAGAGAGCCTAGACATAGCATCAGTCAATTAATCAATCGATCAATAAGAATTTATAAAGCACTTACTATGTGCCAGGCACTGTGCCAAGTGCATCTAGCAGGATGTGTTTCCGTAGGGATTTGTATCTGTTTGTCCTTAGGCAGGGAGTATCTCAACCAGAATTATCTAAACTAGTCAGCTGCTTATTCAATTAGTATAGAAGCATTCATTGATCCCTATACTCTGTTCCAGGGGTTGGTCCACAAAATTGTGAAGAAAACAGCAGCTGCCCTCAAGGCATTTGCAGTTTGTGGGTAGGAAACCCTGTGTACATAGATTAGAAAATACAAAATATTTAGCAACTAAATGCAAAGCAGTCAGGAAAAAAATACAAAAGAGCTGTGGGGGTGGGGCAAGGATTAGAATTTCTAATTCTCTAGGAATCTAGAGAAGGTGGCTCTAGATTTGATCCTGGGAAAGAACAAAGGATTCCCTGAAGCTGACCAGAGAAGAGAGAGTGTTACAGACCTAGGGGTGAGAGTGAAGGAGACAAAGGGATGGAAAGTAAGTCAGTTTAAGTAGAAGGTAGAGGATGCATGAGGAGGAGTCAGGTGAAATCAATATGGAAAGTCAGGTTGAAGCCAGATTGTAAAGGAGCATAGTTTGCCCAGTCAAAACGAATAGTTTGTGTTTTATCTTATGGACGTTAGGGAGCCAGTGAAGTTTCTTAAGCTGGGGAGTGTCATGGTCAAAACTATGAAAGAAAAGAAGTGAAGGCTACCCCCTCTGTCCAAACTTTTTAGTTCAAACCCCCAAAGATAAAGACAATGTCATTTGAGTAATAGTGTTTAAGAGTGTTACAACTCCTCCCTACCATCCCAGCAGAGACCTCCTTCCAGATCCTCCTTAAAAAGAATCCTCAAGGGGCCTCAAGTTGGCACAGTGGATAGAGCACCAGCCCTGAAGTCAGGAGGACCTGGGTTCAAATCTGCCCTCAGATTCTTAAGGCTTCCTAGCTGTGTGACCCTAGGCAAGTCACTTAAAAAAAAAAAAAAAAAAAAAAAAAAAAAAAAACAACAACAAACAAACAAAAACACCTATCAGTTTCAGAGAAATTCTCAAAAGGAAACCAATGAAACTAGAAAAAACTGGAAAAAAAAATAGGTCTTTTCTCTAAAGGAGACCCTGCCCAGGTAGCATTTGAAATGCCTGTGCCTCTTTTCAGGGCTGGGGCTATTCTGTGAATAATTTATTTGGGGCCATCTGGTCTTCATGCCAGAGTTTGGAGGGGTGGGGAGAATCGAGTGTAACTAAAACAAATTAGGGATTTAGAGAACCTCAAATAGGCTCAAAGAAGGGTTGGGTGAGACAGGATGAGCGGTGTTGCTGAGACACTGATGGAGAAGCCACTGAGAGTTTTCTAAGGCTTCTACTTCTGGCCAGTGTGTGTGTGTGTGTGTGTGTGTGTGTGTGTGTGTGTGTGTGTGTTGGGGATGGGAGACCGGACGGAAATGCCAGGCTGTGCTAGCTCTGGGGAAACTCAATTCCTTTACTGTGATTCATGGAGAGAAGCTAATGGGAAAATTAAAAGTGAGGAATATCGACTGGGGTTGGGAAAGGAGGGGCAGAAGGCATCGAAGGGGTAGGATGCAAACCTCCACTCTTGATCTCTGCAGACAGCTGCTAGAATATGGGAATATCTTAAGAAAGGACAGTTTGCAAGCAATAGTCCTAGCATGGCCGTCACCAAGCAGGATTCCAACATTGGCAGCTATATCTCAGGAACTGTGACACAGGCCAGGTTCTCCTTCTCCTGGTATGCATTCATTTGTTATCTTTGTAGGTGATGCAGTGGATAGAGGCCAGAGTTCAAATTCTGCCTCAGATGGACATTTACTAGGTGTGTGATGGGGAGCACTTAATCTCTGTCTGTCTCAGTTTCCTCATCTGTAAAATGAGGATAAACAAACAGCACCCAGGGTGCTATCAGGTGCTGTATCAAATGAGATATTTGTAAAACACAGCACAATGTTGTGCATATAGTAGGCATTACATAAATATTAGCTATTATCATTATTATTCTTTATAGTGTATCTCCGGGCTGGGTCCATCCTAGAACCAATGGAGCTTTTCCAGGCCACAGTTTTCAAAACTCTGTTGTACTTTCCCCTTAGATAAAAATTCCCCATTTCCCCAACATCCAAGATTTAAATGAAGATTCTTAGGAATTAGGGTTGAGCTGTGCTCCTCAAGCAATTCCTGAGTCCATGGAGGGACACATTCTTTCTCTTCTCCCAAGATTGTAGAGTTTTTTTCTCAACCTTGGAGGGAGGGACTCAGGAATAGAAGAGGTGGGCCTTTCTGCCCATATTGATTACACTTCAAATTCCCTGTCCTAATTCTATTTTTGGCCCAATCCCTGAAGAGAAGGGGAGGGCTCCCCATATCCCATTTTTAGGTCAAATCCCTTTCCCTTATCATCTCCTTTTAGACAACATAGAATCAGGTT
>JAJPUD010014133.1:0-41622 GCA_023553655.1 Myrmecobius fasciatus
AAAAGTCAGAGTTAGCAAAGGTGATAAGCAGGATGTTTAAGTGATCTGGGTTAATTACAACACAGCCATCAACCCTCCCTTTCCAGTAGGCAGGCAGCCTCCAGAATTATATTGAGCCAACCTAGGCTCAAGCCTGAATATGGGATTAGTATCATATAGGCTGGACTTGTCTGGCTCATGACTGACCACCCCTGGTGAAATTCTACTGTGACACTGCTGCAGTGACAGAACTAAGTCTCTTCTGTTTTAACCATTCATCTCTTCATGACTAGAAACAGTTACTAGTGTGTGGTTATCATAATTCAATGGTATTACACATATGAAGGTGTTATAACATTTTGGCTTGCCAACATAACCTCATTAAATATTCACATTTACTACCTTCAGACTTTTTTGGAGAATCTTGCATGTGTCGTGTGGTTATGTTGTATGTATATATACACTTGTATATGTGTATGTGTGTGTATTTATGTGTATTATTTTTACAGAGATAAGTGTTTTCTGCAAATAGGACTCAGTTAAATCTTAAAATTACTGGTTAGTTTCAGATATTTCATTAACTTGTTTTTTATTTAGGAGGCAATTCAGGAATTGAGGAAGCTTAAAATAATTTTTTTAATATGGTCAATTTATTGCATACTGAACTAAGAAAAAATACAGTGCCTTTTTAGAATTTCTATTACAAAATTAAGTTATAAAACACTAAAACATCTGAAGTTTTCTCAAATCTTACTGTTGCATATGTAAATTAGATTGAAAATAAATTATGAGAAGATTGAAAAAAATAATTCAGTGGTGGGGCCTCTCAAGGGGTAGATGAACAGACGGGAAATTCAAGAGAAGTAAATTCTTCCTGGCTGGTCTTAGCAAATGTCAGTGGTGGGGCAGTGTCAAGGACCCAGATCCTTGGACTCTGGGCTCAATGCTCTTCTCATTCAAGTACACATTTTTTGTTTCAAAAGTTGCTTGGGGACATAACTTGCTATAAGGGCAGCAAGATGATGCAGTGAATAGAGTGCTGGGCTTGGAGTTCAAATGCAGACTTAGACACTTACTAGTTGTGTGACCCTGGGAAAGATATTTCACTCTGTTTTCCTCATTTTCCTCATCTGTAAAATGAGCTGGAGAAGGAAATGGCAAACCACTCCGGTATCTTGGCCAAGAAAATCCCAAAAGGATCACAAAGAGTTGAACACAACAATTTATTTTGTATATAACTATCTGTGTACATATTGTTTACTCCAATGGAATGTAAGCTCCTTGAGGGTAAGAATTGTTTCACTATTGTCTTTGTCTCTCTAATGTCTAGCACAATACCTGGCACCCAGGTATTTAATATTTAATAATATTTATATTATATGATAAATAATATTTAACAAACACTTTTAAATTGATTGATGGATTGTAGCTACCACTATAAAGCTTCTAGTGTCACATCAAGCATACTTGTAGCATGGATGAATTTGAAGAGTGTGATTAAACCTCAATAGGGGTTACCTCTGAGTTCTGCACCTACCAAAGGTAGGGCATATTATCACTGTGGATGGTAAAGGCACCCAGAGTCAAGGAGGCATGGAACATAATGGTGCTTTACTGGCTTCTACCTTGATTATTGACTCATTGAGGATTAGCACTTTAGGCTTATTAGATCTCATAGCCAAGCCAGGCTGCTTTGGACAAGGCTTACAAAAGGCAGAGAAATAGGGGAGGGGGAGGCAGGACTGGAGAAGCAGATGCTGTTATCTATTTTGCTGTCCCCAAAAGATGGGGGTACCTCCTCCCCCTTTTCTGTCCAAACTGATGGCTGCACAATGGACCATTACAACATCATAAAAATGATACAACACTTGGAAAAGTCATTATCTTACATGACTCTGCATTATCTTATATGACATATATTTGTATATATAAATAAAAACATATTTATCCTTCCGTATCTTTTGGTTTTTTTAAGCACTATTTGCACTCTCTTATGCTAATAGTATATCTATTAATTCTTATACTTTCTCTTCCCTTTTATGCTATACATTTGACAAATTCATTCAGATCAAGAGCAAATAAAGTATGGTCAAGATAGGATCATATATTTTCACCTGGAAGGGATGGAGAGTCCAATCCCTTTATTCTACTGATGAGGAACTGAGGCTTGGAGAGAATAATCAGAGGCAGGATTTGAATCAGAGGCAGAATTTGTGTCTCCAAGGCCAGGACTCTATCCATAGTACTTCCAAGGGTTGGATTATAACCACAAACTATCTTTTTGCAGTACACTATGATGATAACAAGACTCTTACAATCAAAGGGACATGGAAAACAATGGTACTTTCTGGATCATTTTGTTCTTAGTGATTCTCACTTGTGGGTATGGCACTGCTGGGACCTTTTTAGCACCTGGATGCCCTCCAGGAAGTTGCTTACACAAGCCTGGCCAGCCTAGCATTGTCCCACTGTTTGGTCTTTGAATCTAAGTAATAGAGACTTAGGAATCTTTCAGAAATCTGGGAAACGTTCCTTCTCTGAAGGTTCTGCCTTCTTCTATCTCTGGCCATTTAACCCTTAGAAGAAAAAAAAAACAATTTTTTTTTCTCAAAGATGCTCCATGGCCCTGGGAGGTCCCTTGAGTCTGTATTCTGGCTTCTACTGGGAAATTAGGATATTGGCTGAAAGCCTGATGCTGTGTATTTGGTGTCTCATTGATACAGCACCATTCACCCCAACCTCTAGAAGAGGGAATGTGAGAAGGCTCCAGGTGTGTAGGGAGGCTGGGAGTGAGGATGGACACTTTTCCTCCAGGCCTGGCACCCAGACACTGTTTTTTTGGAGAAAGTAAGTCTGGCTGCCCTGGCACCCTGCCATTCTCTCAGGGCTGCCTTTCTGAGGGAGGTCCACCTCTGCCAGCTTCCTTTTCACCCACGCCAATGGATGCTCTGTTGAACCAATGACTCACCTGCTTCTGCTCCTCTCCCAGGCTGTCCCACATGGATGCCACAATCTTGGACACATCCCCAAAGGTGGCATTGGGGTTCTGGCCCTTGATCGCTGCTTGTGTGTCCCTGAAAAACAGGGCGTAGGCTGACACAGGCTTCTGAGGCTCATTAGGGTCCTTCTTTTTCTTCTTTTTTTGACTCTTGGGCTTCTTTCCCAGGTCAGCAGAAGGCCTCTTCTCTCCAGTGACCTGTTTGGGGAACAAGAAGACATGGGCAATGAGAGTTTGGCTGGGGCCAGCATGGCTCAATGCTCTGGACAACCTGGTCCTGCTACATCAACAGGGAAGCCTGCAAAGCCTTCAAAGACAGACCAAATCCCTGGTGTTCAGCAGCACAAAATAAAGCCACCTGCTCCCCATGGGAGCTCGCTAAGCAAAATCTTCAGGTACTACGACACAGTGGAAAGAACACTGATTCTGAGGTCAGTGGATGCGGGTTCAAATCCTACCTCTAATATGTACTACCTGTGTGACCCTGGGCAAGAAACTTAATTTACCTGGGCCTGGTTTCCTCAACTGTAAAATGAAAAGGTTGCACTAGACAGAGTCTGAAATCTCTTACATTTCCAGATCCATGGTCTTTATGGTACAGATACCTTCATGGACTCCTCTAGAGTTGGCCAGTTTCTCTATGCTCATTAATCAATATCTAATATATGTAGCTAGGTGGTATAGTAGATAGAGCGTTGGGCCTACTACAGTCAGGAAAATCTCTGTTCAAATCTGGCCTCAGACACATATTAGCTGTATGACCCTGGGCAAGTCACTTAAACCTGTCTGCCTCATTATTCTCACTTGTAAAGAGAATTGGAGAAGAAAATGGCAAACCATTCCAATATCTCTGCTAAGAAAACCCCAAATGGGTCAAGAAGAGTCAGACACAATTGAAAAAGGACTGAACAACAAAAATGTATGCTAGGTACTACAGACAGACAAAAATGAACCAGTTCTTGACCTCCAGGTTGACCTCCACATATGTGTATGTGTATACACACATAATACATAATAGATATGAAGTAATTTGGGTGGGAAAAGCATGAGAACATAATGCAAGGTATCATGTAGAAGGTGGGACTTGAGATGAGACTTGAAGGAAGCAAAGAAAGGACTCTGAAAGGCAGGAGATAAAGGAGAGTATGTTCCAGGCATGAGGGACAGCTAAGGCAAAGACATGAAAATGGGAAATGGTTGAGGACTGTGTAAGTGGAATGATAAGAATGATTTGCCTAGGCTCTAGAGCTGTGTAATAAGACTGGAAAAGTAATCGGTCTGTCAAGAAATATTAATTAAGCACCTACTATATTTCGGACAGTGTGCTGAATCAAAGAATGGAAAATTCAGCCCCTGCCCTCAAGGAGCCTTCCCTCAAATGGATGAGACAGCAAGAAAACATGACATAAACAGGCTAAATTGGAAATAATCATCAAACTGGAGTTTTCTGGATTTTGTTCTTCAGTCATTTTAGTTGTGGTGGCCTCTTCATGGCCCTATTTGGGGTTTTCTTGGCAAAGATAGGGGAGTGTTTGCCATTTCCTTCTCTAGTTCATTTTATAGATGAAGAAACTGAGAGAAAGAGTTACTTGTTCAGGGTCACCCAGTAAGTGTCCGAGGCCAGAAGTGAATTCAGGGCTTCCTGACTCCAGGCTTGGAGCTCTGTCCTCTGCCCTACCTAGCTGCCCCTCTTTCACTGGATTTTTGTGGTTGTTAAATAGTTTCTCAGTTCTGTCCAACTCTCCACGACCCCATTTGGGATTTCTTGGCAGAGATACTGCAATGGGCTGCCATTTTGAGGAGTGACATATATGTTCAAACCTGAGCTTTGACTAGGGGGGAGATTAGTTTGCCAACTGTGTGGAGGATAAATTAGAGAGGGGAGAAACCTTGGCAGGAAGACCAATTAAAAGGCAATAGTCCAGGTGAGAGATAATGATGGGTCTTCCCCTTCCAGATTGATTTTTTTTCTTTCTAGGTAAAAGAAGTCATTCTCTGCTTCATGTCTTACCTAGCTTTAATCACTGATTGGGCAGTTGCTTCAGTCAAACTGGGACCTGTTAAAGATCCTAGCTTAAAAAGGCCAAGGTCTCTTACTGCATCCAGGGGAAAAACTTTCGATTTTGAAATTATACATATACATACACACACACACACACATATAGGTCTCTCTCCTTCTCTCCCTCTCCTTCCCTCTGTATATACACATAAAATAAATATGTGTATTATGTGTGTATGCATATATACATACACATGTATACACACATGTATTTTGCATCCAGGACCATCTCCAGTCATCTTGATCTCTATCTGGCCACTGGGGAAAGTGAGGCAGGGGACCTTGCACAGCCCTCCCTCCCTTAAATCCAGTTCACTTGCACGTCAGGACATCACCTCCCTAAATGTCATGGTGTCTGCAGGAATTAAAGGAAAACAACAAAAACAAGGAAGGCTGCACCAGAGTGAGCCCTGTGTGAGTGGAGAGAAGGGGGTGGATGCAAATGATGCTGTGGGAAAGTAGAACAGACAAAATTCGGTAACTAACTGGCAAGGCATGTGTAGGGGAGAAGGGTTTGGGGAGCATGAAGAGTCAAAGCTGACGCTGAAGTGGTTCACAAGTGATGAGAAGGACCATGGTGCCCCCATCTGAAAGTATCTTAGCTGAGTGGCCAAAACCCTGTCTCCGTCTTCCCGTGGTACCCGATTCACCTGCGACCTGAGCTGTTTTTGTGGTACACAAAGGTACACAAAGACCAGATCCAATTCTGGATACCCTCTGAGCACCTTAGAGTAAAGAGAGGGTCAGTAATCTGCTCACTGTCCCATAGCCCAGTTCTCTGGCCACTCTGTCCTCCACTGACAAACACAACCACTGAGCCAGCAACGTGAAGCTACAAAGTTCTGCAGCGGCTTCTTCAGCAAATGCCGAGGGCAGAGCTCTCAGGCTGCAGAGTGCGGGGCAGGAGCAAGGACACTTGGGTTCTAGGGCTGGTTTAACACGTACAAGCTGTGTGACCTGCACAAAAATTATACCTAAGAGCTCTCTGGGCCTTTGGGCAAAACAGGGATGATGGGATTGCATCTGCCAGCAAGCAGGGGTAAAAGGAGTGAGGGAGTGAGTGTGTGTGTGTGTGTGTGTGTGTGTGTGTGTGATAGTGTGTGTGTGTGTGTGTGAATGTGTGACTGTGAGAGTGTGTGTGTGAGTGTGTGACTGTGAGAGTGTGTGTGTGAGTGTGAGAGTGTGTGAGTGTGAGAGTGTGTGTGTGAATGTGTGTATAAGTGTGTGTGAGTGTGAGTGTGTGTGAATGTGAGTGTGTGACTATGTGACTGTGTGTGAGTGTGAGAGTGTGTTTGTATAAGTGTGAGAATGTGTGACTGTGAGTATGTATGACTGTGTGTGAGTGTGAATGTGTGTGTAAGTGTGTGACTGTGAGTGTGTGTGTGAGTGTGAATATGTGTGTGTAAATGTGAGAATGTGACTGTGAGTATGTGACTGTGTGTGTGAGAGTGTGTGACTGAGTATGTGACTGTGTGTGAGTGTGAGAGTGTGTGTGTAAGTGTGAGAGTGTGTGACTGTGTGTGTGTGAGAGTGTGTGTGTGAGTGTGAATGTGTGTGTGTGTGAGTGTGTGTGTGAGTGTGAGAGTGACTGTGACTGTGTGTGTGTGAGTGTGTGTGTAAGTGTGAGAGTGTGTGACTGAGTATGTGTGACTGTGAGTGTGAGAGTGTGTGTGTAAATGTAAGAGTGTGTGTGAGTGTGAGAGCATATGAGTGTGTGAGTGTGTGTGTGTGTGTGTATGTATGAGTATGTGTGACTGACTGTAAATGTCTGTGACTGTGAGTGTGTTTGTGTGTATGTGTGTGTGAGTGAGTATGTGTGAGTGTGACTGTGAATGTGTGTGAGTGTGAGTATGTGTGTGTGTGAGTGTGAGTGTGTGCAAGATCTTTGGAGTTTCCCTCCCATTCTCAGGTCTGTGGCACTACAACACTCCCGGTACTGAGGCTGTCCTTTAGTGGCCAGATCAGGAACTGGACACATATTGCCTGTTCACCAGCCCTTGCCTGATCATTAAGCCCAGACCAGGAGAGTAACATCTGTCAGACGGACAGCTGCCCATTAGCGCATGTGCAGAGAAGCTGCCGATGTATTTAATTTAAGCCTGCCAGGCTGGCGCTTGGGTGAAAGTCATTGGAGGGGAAGGTGCCTTATTAAGGGAAGCCTGACTAACTCAGTCTTGCCCGGCCATTAGGGAGCTGGGGGGGGGGAGGGGGGAAACACGACACATCTACTTTTTGTCTTAATCTCGTTTGATCCATTTTAGAACAAAAAAAGTTCCCCCAGTGACATCAGCGCTTGTCAGGGCTGTGCTCCAGACACCCAGCCTTAGTCAGCTTCTCTGCCTGTCCCTGGAGCCTCGTCCACCTTTCCATGCATTATTTAATGATTCCTGCCCATGCCTGCGTCGGGGAGGCTCCTCAGGCTTGTGGGGTGATGCTTGCAGAGGAGTGTAGGCGGGCCAGGGCCAGGGTTTGGGGTACAGCAACGGCTGGTTTGAAGCCTGTTGTCTCCCTCCACCAAAAACAATTCTATCCTGCCCCTTCCCCTAACAACACAGAGAGAGCACACTTCCTGCTGTGCCCTGGTTTGGGAGTGACACAAGCCAGGAGAGCACGCGGCTCCATCTCACTGAGTGACAGTGAGACCGGCTAAAGACCATGTTTTCAAACACATACTTTGTGTGTGCATATGTAGGATTATGTACCATTGCATGTCATTGTATGTTATATTAATAGGCAATAATTATAACACACAATTAATATATCATATAATAGATAACATACAAATACGACATGCATATTACATAACAGATAATGCTGTAAAACATGTATATCATAGATACTGCATGCACTTATATACCTATATGCACATATGTGCCTAACTATGAACTTACACATGTGTATATAGGTACATGTACATACACCTATAACCCTCCTATAGAATGGTACATCTGTGGCTCATCTTAGGGTGCAGGGGAGCCAGCCACCTCAGCCTTTGTTTATACATCTAGGGGAGGGTGGGGGTTACAGGGGCAATTCCAAAACAGATGTCAGCTCTTACATCCATGCATATGTCAACACTGTTTGACCCAGACACAGGGTTTGGAAGAGGTCTGTCAGTGCAGACAAACACAAATAAGGCACGGAAGGCTCTGTTTTGGGGTTGATTGTCCTCTCAGTTCCTAAGGTGAGCTTTGTGCCTCTGCTTAGCTTTCTTGTAATTTCAAGATAATCAGACTCTACTGCTATCATCTGATGAGTATCCTCTGTCTCTCCTCCCCCTTTTCTTTCTTTCTTTTAAAAAAATTCTCTTATTTTTAATTTATGGAATAAAACAAGCATTTACATAATATAGTATAATAAAAAGATGATCACACACGAAACAACAAATCTACTATATACAGTTTGTTATTCCTTTTAAATATACAACAAAGTTATTGTGCAAATTTTTTTCTTCTCTTCCCCCTCTACCTCCTTCCTTCCATCTCTCTCCATCCCCCTCTCTCTCTTTCTCTCTCTCTCTGGTTCTGTCTCTCTGTGTATCTGTGTCTCTCTGTCTTTGTCTTTCTTTTTCTGTCTCATCTCTCTCTTTCTCCAGATATACATGTGTGTGTGTGTATACACACACATCCACACCCACATATATATATGTATGTATATATATATATATATATATATCTCCCTCTCTAACTCTACTTTCCCTTTCCCCTTCCCTCTTCCCCCCCCAAGCAAATAGGACAAGATTTTGGTTCTCTTTTTATTAATCAATCAATCAGATTAAAGGCTCATTGTATACTGGGTTCTGGGAATACAAGCACAAGTTCTATAAGGTGGGTCAATATATGCTCATACAAGAATATAAATGCAAGGAAATTTTAGAGAGGGGAAGGCCCGAGAAGGTAAGGGGTTTATAAAGAGGATTAATGTTTAATAAGCCTGGAAAAGGTAAGCCCTGGTTTATCACTGTGACTCTCACCAAAAGTTTTCCAATAAAGGTACTGCTCATACCTTATAATGTGCTTCTGTCTCTTCTTCCTGCGTGGAGCTGGAGGGAGATGGTGTAGCTGATTTACTTCCTGGAGGTGATGGGGAACCATGGCTCACCCCACTCCTGATTCCCATCTGTGAAATCAGCTGGGACTGGCTGAGGGCACTCATGTGACTGGCCAGCATTGTGGGGCGATTGAGCAGGGACACCTGTCTCGTGGAGTCATAGGACGATGCTTCTGCATGGACCATTTCCTGGATCTGAATTAGGAGATTTTAAAAATTAAAATGCATTTTCCCATGGGATTGTAAAATATTTGTCATTTAGTACAAAATATTTGGGAATCTATCTGCCAAGGAAAAGTCAGGAACTATACGAACTAAACTATAAAACACTTTCCACACAAATAAAGTCAGGTCTAATCATTTGGAAAAATATCAAGTGCTCATGGGTAGGCCGAGCAAATATAATAAAAATGACAATACTACCCAAACTAATTTACTTATTTAGTGCCATACCAAACTCCCAAAAATTATTTTACAGATCTAGAAAAATAGTAGCAAAATTCATTTGGAAGAACAAAAGGTCAAGAATTTCAAGGGAATTAATGAAAAAAAAGGCTGATGATGGTGGCTTTGCTGTTACCAGATCTAAAACTATATTATAAAGCAGCGGTCATCAAAACCATTTGGTACTGGCTAAGAAATAGAGTAGTTGATTAATGGCATAGGATAGGATCACAGGACAAACGAGGCAATAACTATAGCAATTTAGTGTTTGATAAACCCAAAGACCCCAGCTTCTGGGATAAGTACTCACTATTCAGCAAAAACTGCTGGGAAAATTGGAAACTAATATGGAAGAAATTAGGGCTTGACCCACACCTAACACCACATGCCAAGATAAGATCTAAATGGGTTCATGATTTAGACATAAAGAGTGATATTATTAGTAAATTAGAGGAAAATAGGATAGTTTACCTCTCAGATCTATGGAGAAAGAAGGAATTTGCATCCAAAGAAGAACTGGAACTCTTAATTGAACACCAGATAGATAATTTTGACTATATTAAGTTAAAAAGTTTTTGTACAAACAAAACTAATGCAGACAAGATTAGGAGGGAAGCAATGAATTGGGAAATCATCTTTACATTTAAGAGTTCTGATAAAGGTCTCATCTCTAAGATATATAGAGAATTGTCTCATATTTATAAGAATTCAAGCCATTCTCCAGTAGATAAATGGTCAAAGGATATGAACAGACAATTTTCAGAGGATGAAATTAAAACTATTTATAGTCATATGAAAGGTGCTCCAAATCACTACTGATCAGAGAAATGCAAATTAAGACAACACTGAGGTACCACTACACACCTGTCAGATAGGCTAAGATGACAGGAAAAGATAATGATGTTTGTTGGAGGGGATGTGGGAAAACTGGGACACTGATACATTGTTGGTGGAACTGTGAACGGATCCAACCATTCTGGAGAGCAATTTGGAGCTATGCTCAAAAAGTTATCAAACTGTGCATATCCTTTGACCCAGCAGTGTTTCTACTGGGCCTATATCCCAAAGAGATCTTAGAGGAGGGAAAGGGCCCTACATGTGCAAGAATGTTTGTGGCAGCCCTTTTTGTAGTGGCTAGAAACTGGAAACTGAATGGATGCCCATCAATTGGAGAGTGGCTGAATAAACTATGATATATGAATGTCATGGCATATTATTGTTCTATAAGAAACGACCAGCAGGATGATTTCAGAGAGACCTGAAGAGACTTGCATGAACTGATGCTGAGTGAAATCAGCAGAACCAGGAGATTATTATACACGGCAACAACAATACTATATGATGATCAATTCTGATGGACATGGCTCTCTTCAACAATGAAATTTTTCAAACCAGTTCCAGTTGTTCAGTGATGAAGAAAGCCATACACACCCAGGGAGAAGCCTGTGGGATCTGAGGGTGGACCACAACATAGCATTTTCACACTCTCTATTGATGTTTGCTTGCATTTTGTTTTCCTTCTCAGATTTTTTTTTCTTATAGATCCAATTTTTCTTGTACAGCAAGATAACTGTATAAATATATATATACATATTCGATTTGCCAAGTATTTTAACATAATTAACGTGTATTAGATTTCCTGCCCTCTAGGGGAGGGGGTGGGGGGAAGGAGGGAAAAATTTGTAATGTTGCAAAGTTTAATGATGAAAAATTATCCATGCATATGTTTTGCAAATAAAAAGCTTTAATAAAAAATAAAATAAAAAATATTCATCATTAGGAAAAATCAAACAATCAGCATTTAAAACTTTTAACTGATGGTCAGAAATTAGCCCTCCTTGTTTAGAGGGAGTCTTGTATTTCCTGAGTAGGGTCAAAGGGAAGGAACTCTTTTGGCCTCCTGATAATCCTGTTGTCCTTGGACTCTTGCCAGCCAACAGAACCACAGAAGTATAGATTTTGAGCTGGAAAAGAACTCTGAGACCATCTAGTCCAATTCCCTCATTTTGCAGATGAGGAAAGTTAGGCTCATATAGGTTAAGTGAAATTTATCCACGGTTACCCAGCCAGTGCGGTAGAGTGAGAATTTGAACACAGATCCTCTGATCTGGATGTAGCATTTTTTCTACCATATTGAGCTGCTTTATTGATTGGGGTTTACATTGTGGTAGGCTTTAAATGACAAGCTGAGGAGATTATATAATCCTAGATAGGTAGTAGAGCAGCATTGACTGAATTCAACAGATAGGACAAAAGGAAGATGGAGAGGTGGCCTTCAGATCTGCCATGGGGCCTCAGGGTCTGAGCTGAGGCCAGGTTCCACTTTGATACCTATATCTCAGTGCAACTTTCCCCGTTCCTCCCCCTTTTCTGACAGGTTGCTGCAATGCGGTCACCAGTAACCCTGACATAGTCATCTCTGAACCCCAGTAGGCTGGCTCTGGGTCAGCTCCAAGCCATTCTGAAAAGGTCATGTAGCCCCCCCCCCCCACTAATAATAGCCTTATAAGGTATTTCACAGTTTATAAAGTGCTTTATTCAGGCACTCTTAACCACTCTCCTGAACTAGTGCAACAATCTCCTACTTCGTCTCTCTCTCAACTCTTCCTTTCTCCAACCCATCTTCTGCTCACATGTCAAAGAGACTTTCCAATAGATTTCCATACATCTGGCCATAGATCTGAATAGTCCCCTATTTAATAATAATAAATAAATAAAATAAATTTTTGAATCCCTATTACTTCCAAGAACAAATAAAATTCACTCTTCTGTCTTGTTAAGCTTATAACCTTCTCCCTTTCTATCTTTCTAAATCTTTAAAACATCCCTCATAAGCTCTACTCTCATAAGGTCAAGTCAGATTAGCATTTCCTTGTGCATGTGCTCCATTTCACAACTCCATGTCTTTTCACTCACTTGCCTGCACACTTCTCCCTTCTTACCTCTGACTTTGAGTCAGAGTCAGCTAGAAGACAAGTCTCTTTCTAATCACCTCTGATGTTCAGAAACAGAGGCATAGATTTAGAGCTGAGAGAGAGCTCTGAGACCAGATAGTCCAATTCTCACATTTTTTTTTTCTGAGGAGGAAAATGAAAGCTCTTACAGATTAAGTTCCTAACAGCAACTAGGGAGGTGCTAGCTTCCTTGCCTCCTAGAGCACTTTGTTGACTCTGCATTTATATGTATTTAGATTTGATGCTTTCTTTCCTACTAGAATGTGAGCTCCTGGAGAGCAAAAACTGCTTCCCTACCTTCTCTCCCTTTCCTCCTTCTCCTCCTCCTCCTCTCCCTCATCACTTAGCAGAGAGCCTGAAACAGAACAGATTCTAATAAATATCTTTTGATGGATGGGAAGAGAATAAGCATTTATACAGTGTTCACTATTTGCCAGATATTAGGCTAAGCACTTTACAATTATCTTGCTTGATCTTCACAACAACTCTGGGAAATAAGAGCTACCATCATTCCCATTTTATAGATGAACAAACTGAGAAAGATAGAAGTTAGATTTGCCCAGAGTCACACAGCTAATAAATGTCTGAGGACAGATTTGAACTCAGATCCAATGCTCTATCTACTGCACCATCTTGCTTTCTAGTGGAAGTGATTAATAATTGCTTGTTTATTGAACCAGGCTCAGGAAATATGTTTCTGAGCTAGTCCTGAGCTCTCTCAGCCCTGAAATGTCTGGCAGAGGGAACAAAAGATGCACAGAATGGCTGGCCATGGATCTCCTTCCTGAAGTCTAGCTTCAAGGATACCCCCAAGCATCTGGAGCTCCCTTGATAACCTGGTTTGGAAACCATCATCCATCAGTTAGCCTCAAGAACCTAGAGTGATAGTGACATTTGCAGCCTGAAGTGATGACTTCCTCAATCAAGGTCAAGCTTTTCGGGGGTGGCTGTGTTGGGAGATGTTCATATCCGTCTATCTATCCTTTAGGGCCAATAGAAGCCTGAAATATGTTTCTTTTATAAGGATAAAGAGACTTAATCCATCAAAATGAGATATGTGTGAAGGATTGGGGGTGTCAACTGTTACTGTGCCATTAATTAATCAACAAGGTTCAATTCATTTATTAAGAACTTTTATTATGTGCAAAGAAATGGAATATAATCATGGTTATCCTTCTTCTCCAGGGTAGGAGTAGCTGGGTTAAAATCTTGCCCCTGTTGCCTATAGGTTATGTGATCTTAACCTCTCAACACTCCAGTCAACTTTCTAAGATTAAAAGGTGCAGAATAGATTACAATATTCATAGGCTTTTCTATACCAATAAAATCATAGATTGGGTACAAAATGTGCAAGGTATTGTGCTGGCCCTGAGGATCTGAAGATGAAGAATCAAATAATCCACGTCTGTAAGGAGTTTACACTTTCTGGAGAAGCGGGATGGTGACACAGAGGAAAAAAGCTGTCTATGGAGTGGGAAGACCTACCTACAAATGTTGCTTCTGACACTTGTTTGTTTTGTGACCTTGTGGAAAATCATTTTAATCTCTTTGGGACTGAGTTTCCCCATTTGTAAAACTGAGGGAGGTTGAACCAGCCAAACTCTAAGGTCCCTTCCAAATCTGAATCTACAATTCTTGGACTTGTAGAGGAACTCTCCCTCTATCAATATAGAGCTCAAACACAGAGTTTAAGGGACCTGTCCTGGTCACACACAGCTAGTATGTATTTGAGATGGGATTCTAAGCCTAGTACTCTATTTACTCTGTTACTCTATCTTAACTGATAACTGCTATTCTTATTTTCCCTCAGGTCCCTTCAATTTCTGATATTTATTGTGTCATGGGAAGAGAGGAAGCAGTATTTTTCCAGCCTCCCTCGAGGGTCCAGGGAAGGTTTCCTCTAGAGGAGGGCTCCTGGCTTGGATAAAATGAAGATTATCTAGAAAGGGGAGGCAGGTAGGGATGGAACCCAATGCAGTAGATCTTTCCATCCCATCACCTGGCATCTTCAAAGTGTCTGTGGGATGGAAGGCTAGAAGGAGCTGACTGATTTAAAGTGTTTGGAAGGTTCCCAGTTAATTCTCTTTGCTTGGGTGGAAGCCAAGTTGCTGACCTCACAGATACTGCCCAGCTCCACTACAGGCTGGGGTCAGAGGGCAAAACAGCTTTTGGACCCCCAAACACCAGGTAGCCGATGGTTTAGAGAAATGTGTGTGTGTGGGGGGCTGGGTAAAAGACAAACTATAGGTCAGCAGGTCGCAGCCTATTTAGACAGAGCTCCATGAGGGTGGCTTATTCTTCTCTGTTTCTCCACAAGCATCCTTATCATCATTTGTTTAAATATACAGACAAAACATTTATTATGTGTTAGGCACTGTGCTAAGGGCTGGGGATACAAACACAAGTAACCCCTCAAGAAGCTTATATTTTAAGGGTAGAATATATAATAGGGAGGGGGAAACAGGGGGATAAGGATGAAGTAACAATGCAAGGGCAAGATGTGATGTCCTGGATCCTGCAAGATGAGTTGAAGGGTCAGCCATTAGAGGATACAACAGAGCCTGTTATCCGCCACTATCATGAAATGGGTCTGATTCAGAGAAGTGAATTTTCCAAGTAAACGAGGTTTATATTTTTAAGCACTCATGCAGTTGAGTTTTTCCCCCCATTTTCAGGTGGAAACTTTGCTGAGATGGATTGCACACTCCCCTGCCTACTTACACAAGGCACTGGGCATTGTTCAAACTTTCCCCTGAGACCCCTGAGATCTCATTTCTGGATTGTAAGTCTTCAGAGGTTAAGATGGTCCACACAGGGCTCTCTAGCATCAGCCCCTGATGGTTAGGTCCAGGGAATTCATAGGATCTGGCCCAAGCTCATAGTTTTACAAATAATTACCCAGGGTTATGGAACTAGTAAGTATCTGAGGCATGATTTGAACTCAGGTCTTCCTGATGCAAAATCCAGAGCACTAGACACCATGAAACCCAGATGCTTCATGAATTGTCCAAAGCTGCAATGGCAGCAAATAAAAACACTTAAGATTAAAAATCCATGACTCTTTCATCTTTGAACTGATGCTTCTCCTATCATTTGAGGTAGGCAGGTGGTATAATGGATGGAGTGATGGTTCTGAAATCAAAAAGACCTGAGTTCAAATCCTGCCTCAGACATTTACTAGTTGTGACACCCTGGGAAAGTTACTTACCATTTGCCTTTAGTTTCTTCAACTATAAAATGGAGATAAAACAATACCCAGCTTCCAGAGTTATTGTAAAAATCAAATTAAAGCACTTAGCACAGAATGTTTATTCCCTTTCTTCTTCCTATAAGCTTTTTATACTTTTCTTATTTCCTTCCATGTTAGGCTATCACTTCCTTCATTTCTCAGGGTGTCTGCCTCTAGCAATGTCACCTGCTTCCTCCATCAATTTGCTATTTCTGCTATGCTTTGGAATGGAAGGCAAAATAAGAGCAACTTGCATTTCTGTATTACTTTAAGATATAAAAATCCCATGTTAAACCTGTATGCAAAATAAGTTTAAGTAGGGACTGAGGGTCTCCCCTGATGCTCAAAGGCCTTTTTTCCCCTTCCTTTCCATGCAGCTTAAGTTGCTGGATAAGTTACATTAAAAAACTTATTTAATGTTTTATTTTTTCCAATTACATGTAAAAACAATTTTAATATTTTTTCAAAGGCTGAGTTCCTAATTCTCTCCCTCCTTCCATTCTTTCCCTCCTTAAGAAGGTAAGCAATTTGACATAGGTTATACATATGTAGTCATACAAAACACCCTTCTATATAGGTAAGTCATTTTATAAAAGAAAACACAAACAAAACCACCCTCAAAAACAAAGTAAAGAAAATGTATCTTTAATATGCATTCATGCTCTACCAGTTTTTTCTCTGGAGATGGACAGAACCTTTCTTAACAAGTCCTACAGAATTATCTTGGATTGCTGTATTGCTGAGAATAGCTAAGTTATTCATAGTAGATCATCATAGAATATTTCTGTTACTGTGTGCAATGTTTCCCTGGTTCTGCTCATTTCACTTGACATCAGTTCATCTTTCCATGTTTTTCTGAGAGCAACTTGCTCTTCATTTCTTAAAACACAACAGTATGGCATCACAATCATACACAACAACTCATTCAGTCATTCCTGAAGGATTATACTAGTTTTGCTGAGTAATAAGCCTAGCTCTTTTTTTTATTAAAGTTTTTTATTTGTATAACATATGTATGGGTAGTTCCCCAACAATGATCTTTACAAAGCTTTCCATTACAAATTTTACCCCCAGTCCCCTCCCCTCCCCTAGATGGCAGGTAGTCCACTACATGTTAATAATGTTGAAATGCTTGAGAAGTTATGCAAGAAGCATCCTATCTACAAGAAAAAAAAAGAATCAGAGAAAGGCAACACAATGCAAGCAAATGTTAATAGAGATCATAAAAATGTTACGTTGTGGTCCACATTTCATTTCCCTCTCTCTGGGTGTATATGGTTTTCTTTAGTGAACAATTGGAACTGGTTTGAGACAATTCTTTGTTGCAGAGAGCCATGTCCATCAGAATTGATCATCATGTAATACTGTTGCTGCTGTGTATAATGATCTCCTGGTTCTGCTCGTTTCACTCAGCATCAGTTCATGCAAGTCCCTCCAGGCCTCTCTGAAATCGTCCTGCTGGTCGTTTCTTACAGAGCAATAATATTCCATAATATTCATGTACCATAATTTATTCAGCCACTCTCCAATTGATGGGCATCCCTTCAGTTTCCAGTTTCTAGCCACTACAAAAAGGGTTGCCACAAACATTCTTGCACATGTGGGTCCCTTTCCCTCCTCTAAGATCTCTTTGGGATATAGGCCCAGTAGAAACACTGCTGGGTCAAAGGGTATGCACAGTTTGATAGCTTTTTGAGCATAGCTCCAAATTGCTCTCCAGAATGGTTGGATCCGTTCACAGTTCCACCAACAATGTATTAGTGTCCCAGTTTTCCCACATCCCCTCCAACATTCATCGTCATCTTTTCCTGTCATTTTAGCCAATCTGACAGGTGTGTAGTGGTACCTCAGAGTTGTCTTAATTTGCATTTCTCTGATCAATAGTGATTTGGAGCAACTTTTCATATGACTAGAGATGGTTTTAATTTCATCATCTGAAAATTGTCTGTTCATATCCCTTGACCACTTATCTATTGAAGAGTGAAAGCCTAGCTCTTTTGCCCTCTGAAGTATCTAGCCTTCTGATCCTTTAATGTAAAAGCTGCTAAATCCTAACTGTAGGTCCACAGTATTTGAATTGTTTCATTTTAGCTGCTTGCAGTATTTTCTCCTTGAATTGGGAGCTCTGAAATTTGGCTATAATATTCCTTGGAGTTTTCATTTTGGGATTTCTTTTAGGAGGTGATTGATGGATTCTTTTAATTTCTTTTTGGTTCTAGAATATCAGGGCAGTTTTCCTTGATAATTTCTTTTTATTTGTTTCTTTTTATGATTTCTTGAAAGATGATATTTAGGCTCTTTTTTGATCATGACTTTCATGTAATTCAATAATTCTTAAAGTGTCTTTCATAGATCTATTTTCTAGGTCAGTTGTTTTTCCAATGAAATATTTCACATTTTCCTTTATTTTTTTTCATTCTTTTGACTTTGTCTGTTTCTTGATGTCTTATAATCCCCTTGACTGTTTCTAATTTTTAAGGAATGATTTTCTTCAATGAGCTTTTGTACTTTCTTTTACATTAGGCCGAGTCTGCTTTTCAAAGCATTCTTCTCTACAATGGATTTTTGTGCTACTTTTGTCATTTGATCTCTTCTGTTTTTTAAGGCATTTTCTTCAGGTTTTTGGTGGTTCTTTTACCAGGCTGTTGATTCTTTTTTTCATGATTTTCTTATAATATCACTCTCATTTCTTTTCCCAATGTTCCCTATACCTCACTTACCTGATATTTAAAATCCTTTTTGAGCTCTTTCATGATCTAAGACCAATTCATATTTTTCTTGAAGTCTTTGGATGCAGGAATTTTGACTTTGTTGTCTTCTTCTGAGTGTATGTTTTGATCTTCCTTATCATCATAGTAATTTTCTATGCTCAGCATTTTTTTCTATTGTTTGCTTATTTTCCCAGCCTATTCTTGACTTTTAACTCTATGCTAAGGTGGAGACTTTGCTTCAAGAGTGGAGGGGGCACTGTTCCAAGTTTCAGGTTTCATGTGTAGTTGTTTTCAAAGGTAGTTCTGGAGACATGCAAATTTTTGGTTTTCCAAGGAGAGTTGGGTTTACTACTCTCTTGTACTGTGCGCTGCTTTGGTTTTTTTAATTTATTTTATATTTTATTAAAGCTTTTTATTTGCAAAACATATGTATGGGTAATTCTTCAACATTGATCCTTACAAAGCTTTCCGTTACAAATTTTCCCCCCCTAGTCCCCACCCCTCCCCTAGATGGCAGGAAGTCCACTACATGTTAATTATGTTAAAATACTTGACAAATTGAATATATGTACGCATATTTCCACACTTATCTTGCTATGCAAGAAAAATCATATCTACAAGAAAAAAAATCTGAGAAAGGAAACACAATGCAAGCAAACATCAATAGAAAGCATGAAAATGTTATGTTGTGGTCCACATTTCATATCCCTCTCTCTGGGTGTATATGGCTTTCTTCACTGAACAATTGGAACTGATTTGAAACATTTCATTGTTGAAGAGAGCCATGTCCATCAGAATTGATCATCATATAGTCTTGTTGTTGCCATGTATAATGATTTCCTGGTTCTGCTGATTTCACTCAGCATCAGTTCATACAAGTCTCTCCAGGCCTCTCTGAAATCATCCTGCTGGTCGTTTCTTATAGAACAATAATATTCCATAACATTCATATTCCATAATTTATTCAGCCATTCTCCAACTGATGGGCATCCATTCAGTTTCCAGTTTCTAGCCACTACAAAAAGGGCTGCCACAAACATTCTTGCACATGTGGAGCCCTTTCCTTCCTTTAAGATCTCTGGGATATAAACCCAACAGAAACACTGCTGGGTCAAAGGGTATCTGTGCACTGCTTTGTAAGCAATCACAAGAACTCTTTTTAAAAAATCACCTTTGCTTTTTAAGGATTTCATATGAGTCAGAAAACAAATAGGACTTTAAATATTTTCAAGGAAAATATTTTTGCAAAATATTTGCAAAATACTTTTTCAAAAGTGAGAGTATACAAGTGGATAGATATTCACCAATTTTTCTGGCTTTTACTTCTTGGTTCTGACAGGTCATTTTTTTTTGAAATTTCACAGATTATCCTACCTTCATCAGACTCTCTTGCAAATGTGATAATGTAATTGCTTTCCATATTAATTTTCCCTATTTTGCCTCTACAAACATTGTGTCTGTAGCATGAAGAGCAACAATTTCAAGACAGTAGCACAATGGCCATCTGAGTAATGTCATATTAGAAGGTATGAAGAAAATCTGTTAGTTGAAACTCCTAGAAAATCAGTGATAAAGACAACATTGAAAAATAAGAGAATATATCTTTAGGTTTCACCTGTCTAAAATGTGTTGTTTAGAGTATGTGTGCTTATTCTGAGGTAACAACTCACACCTATCAAATTGGTTAATATGACAGAGAAGGAAAATGATAAATGTTGGAGAAGATGTGGGAAAATTAGGACACTAATGCATTGTTAATGGCTTTGTGAACTTCCAAAGGACCACAAAACTATGTATACTCCTTGATCTAGCAACATCACTACTATATCTGTATCCCAAAGAGATAAAAAAGGGAAAAAGACCTACATGCACAAAAATATCCACAGTAGCTCCCTTTGTGGTGGCAAGGAACTAGAAAGTGAGATGATGCTCAACAACAGAGGAATGACTGAATAAGCCATGACATGTGAATGTAATGAGATACTACTTTGCAACAAGAAATGATGAGCAGATGGATTTCAGAAAAACCCAGAAAGATTTACAAGATCTGATGCTGAATAAAGTGAGAAGAACCAGGAGAACATCATAAACAGTAACAATACTGTATGATGACCAGCTATGACAGACTTAGCTCTTCTCAGCAATATAACAATCCAAGAAAACTGCAAAAAACTCATGTTGGAAAATGCAATTCACATCCAGAGGAAGAATTATGGAATCCAAAATGCAGATGGAAGCACGTTATCTTCATTTTTTTTCTTTTCATAGTTTTTTTTCCTTTTGTTCTGATTCTTTTTTCACAATATGACTAATGTAGAAATATGCTTAACATGATTGTACAAGGATAATCTACATCAGATTGTGTAAGTACCAGTTGACCAGGAGCTGTGACTGGGTCTCTGCTTTCCTGTGGCCAGAAGCTCTGCTGTGCTAGTGTTCCTCCTAGAACTGGGACTAAGACCCAGGAGTGGTACCTTGATCCAAGTATAACGCAATGCAACAGAGTCCTGCCCCTGGTGCCTGAAAAGGGAC
Organism: Myrmecobius fasciatus; assembly: GCA_023553655.1. Taxonomy (NCBI): domain Eukaryota; kingdom Metazoa; phylum Chordata; class Mammalia; order Dasyuromorphia; family Myrmecobiidae; genus Myrmecobius; species Myrmecobius fasciatus. The sequence goes on from JAJPUD010014133.1 coordinate 20,957, forward strand.
CCTTGTAAATCTCCTTCTGACCCACTGATCCCCTCGCTGTCTTGGGTTGAGAGGTCTGGAAACTGCTACTGCTGTCACTAATTTAATAGCCTAATATCTGCTCCAAGTTTGCTGGTCCTAGTCTGCATTGGTGCAACCTGCTCTGGACTGTGCTCCTCTCTCTTCCTGGTACAACTGCCAACCTTTCAAATTGTCTTGGGCTGAATTTGTTTAGGTTCGTTACATCAAGGTATTTGGAGAGGTTGAGGAGAGAGCTCAGGCAAGTCCTTACCTTTACTCTGCCTCTTGAATTTTTTTTTAAGACCACAGAAGATAACTGATTTAGAGCTGGGAGTTTTGAGGTTATCTACTACAACTCCCTCATTTCACAGTTGACGAAATTAAGACAAGAGAAATTAAGTAGCTTGCCCGAAATGGCAGAGCTGGGACCAACATTCCAAATGAACTTTAAATATAGCGTTCTTAAACTTGTACTGAACTTACTCAACTACAGCATTATTTAAACTTGCTTTAGTAAGTGGATAATTAAAAACATTTTTTTGAACTTAAATACAAAAAGACAAAAAAGGAAAACATTTCCATGTACACAGAACAATATAAAAGAGGATTCAATAGAAAGCCATGAATTTCCATTTCACTGTTTACTTTTTTTATAAAACCATGTAATAAATACTTACAGATTATTTTCTAAGCTACCCTGCTTTAACAAGTGGATAATTTTTAATTGGTGTAGCAATAGCTCATTTATTTATTTAACAAATATTTATTAAGTGATCATAGAAATAGATGCTTCTCACATACAAAAAAAAGCAGTTTGTTCTCTGAAGATGATTAAACCAACCTACTGAAATCTTTATAGCTTAGTAAACTCTTTGTTCACAGACAGTGTAGGTTTATGCTTCAGCCCCAGCTCTGTCCAAATCATCACCACTTCTATGTTAGCGTGATTCAAAGGGCTTGAGAGAGAGTATGTTTTGTGGAAAGCTGCCCTCTCATAAGTGTATCCAGTGGCATTTAAAAAGATTCGAGAGACACAATTTCTGGGTAATTTAGTAATTTTTGTTAAGAGTCTCAGAATTTTAATAAAAGAATAGTGATTTGTCCATCTCTTTTTTAGACCAGAGTCAAATATTGTGGCAGGCTCACGCTTATATGTCCATAGGAAAAGCCATGTTCCCCAGGATGGCAGTTAACTCTGATTGGTTAACAATTAGTGAGAGACTGAATATTATAATAAGGAGCTGGACCTCAACTCTGATTGTGTCATTTGCTTCTTAGTTTTCCTCAGACTTGTGCAATCTATTTAAAAATTTTATCTCCAACTAAACTAGAACAGAACACATTGGCTTCCCCACCTGAGTGGGGTCTGGGTACAGGAGAAGGTTATCTCTTCCTTCAGAGAGTGAGGTCTTAAAATGAGAATAAAAGAAAAAAGGGAAAAATATGAATGTCCCCAAATCATTGGTTGTTAATAATCATTTCCCTCAGTCCTATGTTGTCTATGTTGAGGGGAATCCCTTACATGTTAAAGGTCCCACGCCATCTATGACCTGTCACTGGCACTCTAATTTCCAGAGATGGGGATATGACCCATTCTCAGTTCTACCAGATGTAATCCACATATTCCATGCTTTCACTGAACTCAAATTCTTCCTCAGAATAGGTGAGAACAATGACTGTTATTTGACCTGGGAAGCAACATGGACACAAACAAATAGGGGATCCCCAAAGCTCTGGAAACAACAAAAGAGAGCTGGGAAACTTGAGTGACCTTTGTTCTCACACCCGGGCCATGTCACCCCTCATGCTATTCCTCCATGTGTGTGGTCTTTCTCCTCTTTTTCAGAATGGAAAACACAATTTGCTAGAAATCTTGGCTGTGACTAAATGAAGCAGATATTGTCTGCACACATTTTGGACTAACTGTTAAGTTTTAAAGTTCCAGATGAAGGCAAAAGAGCTCCAAGATCCATCAAATGGAGCATGGCTCTGGATCACTGATATGTAGTGAAATTGAACGAATGCATTTGTTTATGGTGTTCCAGCCAATAAATTGTGCACTGAGTTAAAAACGTAGAAACTACTTCAGGTGTGTTGAAAATATCTAGGAATATGCTGTGGCTGTTTCACTAACACTGGAGAAGATGGAAATATTTCCTATGTTCTTCTAAGGCATCAAGGGGGCACTGGAGTCAGAACCTGAGTTCAAATTTGTCCTTAGACCTTCCTAGCTGTGTGACTCTAGGTAAGTCACTTAACCCTGTTTGCCTCAGTTTCCTATAATGAGATGGAGAAGGAAATGGCAAGCCACTTTGGTATCTTTGTCAAGAAAATCCAAATGGGGTCATGGAGAATTGAACACAGTTGAAAACAAAAATAAATGCTCTTTAAATGACTCACACGATGACCCCAAATCCTCCAGCTCTGCTGGGAGAAAACATGAGTTGGGAGCAAAGGTCGAATGTCCGTGCAGACTTTCATATCACAAGTTTCCTGTTTGGTCATCTATGGGTCCCATGGACCCACAAAGACAAAGCCACAGACTTATACCCAAAGATACACACATCCTGTCATGATGTAGCATGGCTCAGTACCTCTATTAAGATTCAATATCAAGCATTCGCAGGATGGCCACAAAAAATTGTTGTGATACTCAGGGAACAATCTGCTTGCTGGACCTTAGCTCCTTGGCAACATTTAGGCATAGGACGATAGTATGACATGTAAAATTGGAAGAAACTTAGAGGCCATTGAACCCAAACCACTTATTTCTTACAGATTAGGAAAAGAAGTTCATTTCACTTTGTTTATAATGAGGTCAGCTGAAATGAAACTATTATAATTCAATTTAATAGATATTTATTAAGCACCTACTATGTGTCAGGCACTGTGTTAAGCACTAGGAATACCAATAAGAAAAAAAAGACAGTCACAAGGGGAAGCTGGAAATCAGGATGGGGACTCTGGAATATTTGGCACAGGTGTGCTTATTTTGTAGAGTTGAAACCAGGCAGAGCTGCAGAGGGAGAGTGAGATGGAAATCTAATTTCTGCTCTATATAATGGAAAGTTTTGGGGAAAATTTACTATTCCACCTTTTAGCCTTGAAATCAGAGAGAGGAGGAGGCTGAGGGAGGAACTATCTGAGGGTGATTGAGACCAGAAGTGATCACCTTATCCTGAGAGGGGCGCATTATTTTGTAGAGTAGAAACCTAGCAGGACTGCAAATGGAGAATGGGGTTAAAATAATTCCAATTCACTTTTCTGTTTTGGAAAATAAAGAAGTAGTATGTCAGTATCTTCCGATCTGGTTTCTAAGTAAACCACTAATTTTTCTTTGCCAATCTTATCCTCTCTAAGAAATATAATATATGGAAAACCCTTTCAATGAATAAATGAAGGATAAGGGGGGAAAGACTCAATATTAAGAAAATCTATGTTCAATTCCACCTCTTATTCTTATCAGCTATGATTCTAGGCAAATAACAACCTTTCTGGGACTCATTTGTTTCATCTATAAAATGGGGATAATACATTTATATAGTGCTTATTATATGCAAGGCACTATACAATTGTAACCTCATTTGATCTTCACAATGATCTTGGGGGGTAAGTGCTGTTATTATTTCCATTTGATAGTAGACTGAGGCTCTGCAGGGACTGCTGTACCCTCATGCCATTCTGATCTCACCTATGATGCTTAGACCTTTGTACAATGGGACAGCAGGTCCTGGTGGGAGGGCTCCCCTATGCTTGTGCTCCCAGATGGGGTCTACCTCTCCAGGGCTGTGAGAAGAATGCAGCAGCCCCTTCAATTCAAACAAGAAGTTAAGCTCACATTGCTTCATGGAGGCAGAATCGGCAGGAGGGAAATCAAACACTCTCTTGCAGACAGTCTGCCTTTCTATTAACCCTATTAATATGAACATGAGTTGAAGGGCCCCCCTGCTTTACTTGTTAACAATCTTCACTCTTGATAAGCCTGCTATGGAGCAAGCTTCTCATTAATAGGGAGCTGATGGAGCTGGCTGCTTGAGCCACCACCAGGTAGTGACTTACTGGGGAGGCTTCCTGGGGGGCAGTGGAGTAAAGCAGCTTTCCTGATGCTGGTCTGAACCAATGATAGCCTTCTTAGCACATGGCAGGGAAGGGATTTAGGGTCATTCCAGCTTCAGAAAAAGGCCAAAGTTAGAGACATCAAACCAGATTCACCTTTACTGAGCAGCATTCAAGTTAATTCAAGTCTATTATTTAGTTATTTAGACATTTTAAAAAAAATTTTGATTCTAAATTCCTTTCCTTTCTCCAACCCCTTTTTTACTTATTAAGAAGGCAAATAATAGGATACCCATTATACAAAATAAATTTTCATTAGTTAATTCAAGTCAACATTTATTGAGTGCTTGCTGTGTGCCAGGTACTGTACATTTTCCTCATCATTCAGTAAACATGCTCAGTGTTATTTTCTTCTTTTTTTTTTGTCCAGAACCAAAACTTCATCAGGATGGAGATATCTTGATGTGTAAAATCCGTTGACTGACACAAAGCAACAACTCATCATAAAGTCTAGTCACAGAGAGTTGCATGGGGCACTATTAAGTTAAGAGACAACCTTGGAATCCCCCAGCTAGAAGGAGTTAGCTCTAGGTCCTCTTGATTCTAAGGCCAGCCTCTATTCACTATGATGTACTGATCATATGTTCATTCATTCAAAGAATTTAGAGCTGGAAGTCACCTTAGAGATGACTTTGTCCATCTTCAATATACAGAAGAGGAACCTGAGGCTCAAAGAGGACCAGCAGTTTATCTCAAGTCACGTGGCTAAAAAGTGGCAGAGTCAGGATTCAAACTTCTACCTGAAGCAGGGATGCCCAATACAACACCTAAGAAAGTAATCAGACAGGCTTCAATTACAGTCCCTAAAGATGGAGAACTTGCTACTTCCTATGTTGGAAAGGGGCTTGGAGAAGCAGTTAGGTGGCCAAGTACCTATCCTCTGGACTTGGATTCAGGAAGACTACCCCAGATGCTACCAATGTGATCCTGGACAAGCCATTTAATTGCTTGTGGTCTCAGTTTCCTCACCTATATAATAGAGTATGGGAACATAGGAAAAATTTGGGGGTTCTCATTTCTCTCTAGAATCAAGAATGCTAGGTGGTCAGTTGATCTAGAATTCCAGAGTCCCAAATTAAAAGCTGAAAAGGTCATAAGATCAGAAATTGAGAGCAGCTAATGTGACCCCTTCAATTTTACAGAGGAGGAAACTGAGGCTGAGAGCCATTAAATGATGTGCCCACAGTCACATAGCTAGAAAGTATCTGAGGCTGCATTTGAACTCAAGTCTTCTCAACTTCAGGCCAGTGTTCTATAGCTGCCCAGTATGACACAGTGGATGCACTCAAAGTCTGCAAAACCTGGGTGTAAGTCCCCTACATCCTGCCTGTAAGACCACAGACAAGTCACCTGGGCTCTCTAAGCTACAGTTTTCCTCATCTGTAACAAAAGGGGATAATACTACCTTGAGAGGAAAGGGGAGATTGGCTTTGGGGTCAGTGCCTCTGAGGCTTACTGTGTAACTTTGGATAAATCCCTGATCTCTCTGAGTCATGGTTTTTCTCCTCTGTAGAATGAGATGAGATTAGTTCTGTCTATGATGCTGTGATCTGTAGGACCTGCCTTATATGTAAGGCTCAAATGAGATAATGCATGGAAAGAGCTTTGCAAACTTTAAATATCAATGTCATCACCATCATTGTTGTTATACTCTGATGTACCAAAGCCTGGACAGTGGAAATGTGTGAGAGCGAAGTTAATGGAGATGATATGAAAAATGAGACCAAGTCAGTTCTTCAGGTAGCTCCAAGGAGAGGAGCAGTTTATACCTGATTCTAGCCTTAGCTTTGATTTTCCTTTTATCTAAAAATTTAAATCAAGGCAACAATTGTCCGAGAAAGGTTACGAAAGAAGAGCGGTTTTTAAGTCCCAAAATCACAAATGGCTCATCCTCATTTGGAGCCCTTCCACTCTCTTGGGTAAATAGTGTATTAAGACAATTTTTAAAAATTCTTATTATGTGGCCAGCAGACCAGAACAGCTTCATCGAGCCGTTAAATATGTAATCATACATTTTTTCCTTTAAATTGCATATTATTTATGCAACAGAGCAGAACAACTCCAAAGGAGTAATTACGAATCTGGAGTGCGTGCTGTGGTTAGAAAAACCCTCATGGAAACAAATGTGAGAGGAAGTCAGTCACTCTGTCCCCTAAGCACTGTTCAGTTTCCCTCATACCTCCTCTCACCAGCCTCCGCTCTGTCTCCTGTGACTCCACTTCTGCCTCGGGATCTCCAAAGCTGGGCTTCCAGGAGCAGGTGGGGATGGTAACCCCACTGTGGAATATTAGGGCAGGTGGAGTCACCCCCTTTCTTACCTCCTTCCCCCTTAATCAATTCCACCAGGGCCAGCTTCCATCCTGAGCCCAAATTCTACAGCTCTGGGCCAAAGTGGGGAGCAGATGGTGGTATGCAAACCTGGGAAGAATTAGGGGATTCTGCTTTCCCATACAATCACAAGAATGCTGGGTGACTCCCTCACCCTTGGAATTGAAGGTTCACAGGTGAAAAGCTGTGAGCATCACAGGGTTCTTGACTTAAAGAAAGGATCTTAAAACTCAGGTAGATGATTCTCTTATTTATTTTATTATTTCCAAGGCAATAGGGCTTGTGACTTGCCTAAGGTCACAAAGCTAGTCTATCAACTCTCTGAGGATTTGAACTCGGGAACTTCTGACTCCAGGGCTTGTGCTCTATCCATTGTACCACCTATCTACTCTTGCCCCCTCACTTTTTAGGAGTTCAAGCAGCTAAATGACTTTCTGGTGGTCACAGGGGTAACACTGTGGAAGAGCCAGAGGCATGGAGGCCTGGGGTGTCTAACTCCATTTTGAGTCTTCTTACCATTCATTAGCTTATCCTCTGGACCTGTCTTAAGGTGTGATGGCAAAAAGTCCTGGGCTGGGAGTATGGAGGACTGGGTACAATTCTTTGCCACTACTTGATTGAGAAGCTTGGTTCTCTCTTTCTGTTCCTTGTGACCTTAGGTAAACTGAGGATTCCCAAGTTCCATTTCTCTTCTGCCTGGATAGTATTTCTCTTCTCTATAGAAGGAACTAAAAAGAAGAGCCTACAATCCCAACCTGGGACTGGTCCTCAATGGTACAGTTTAAGGAGGCTCCATGAATCTTGAGAATGTGGAGAGAGAACGTTTGCAAGAGTTGGAGGAGCTGGCTTCAAATCCTGCCTTTTTATATTTAATTATATAACCTTGAACAAGTAACTATCTTTGTTTTTCTCATCTGTATAGTGAGGAGGAGGTGGTGTGAACCAGATTGTCTCTGAGGTCTCTTCAGAATTGAGATATGTGATCTCGTGTGAATATGGGATTTAGAGCTACTACTGTGTTCTAGATATTGGATTGGGAATAAAGTGATTAAAATAAAATGGTCTCAGGGAATTGGCATTTTTATTGTGAGAAATAATATGCATGTAAGTAAGTGAACACACAAAAAAGATATAAAGTAGATACAAGTAAGGGTTTTGTTTTATTTTAAGGGAAAGGAGGATGACACTAGCAATAAGAGAATTAGGAAAAGTCTCCTATAGGAGATAATGCTTGAGTTGAATCTGGAAAGAAGCTGGGGTTTTTAGAAGTTTTTTAAGATAAGTGAGGAGGGAGAGCATTCCTGGCATGAGGCACAGTCAGTGCAAATTCAGAGAGATGGAAAATAGCACATTGTGTATAGGGGTTAGCCAGGAAGTCAGTTTTGCTGGAATATAAGAGTTTAGCCTGGAGCTAAATTGTGACTTTTGAACTGGAGGTAATAAGGAGTCACTTGACCTTGAACTTCAGCTGGGGAGCAACCTGGTATAATGACTACATCTGTTTGTTTATCATTTACCTCCATATCCTTCAAGGTTTGAAACTTCCCTTCACCCTTGTTTCTGATACCTTTCTCTATTGCCTGGAAGACCAACCATTCCATCTCCACTTCTTTCTGTTTAGGGAAATACTATTAATTTTGTTTTATTTGGAGGTAATTGGGTTAAGTGACTTGGCCAGTATCACATAGCTAGTAAGTGTCTGAGGCTAGATTTAAATTCTGCTTCTCTTGGCTCTAGGGCCTGTGTTCTCTCCATTGTGCCACCTAGCTGCTTTGATCCTGTTCATTTTAAAGGCTTAACCCAAGCTGACTTCTGTAGTCCTTAGGAGTTCTCCTTCCTAAGCTCTCAGGACACTCACAAGCCTCTTTTCATGGGAGTCTTATTGCCTTACCTGGCTTTAGAAGTTATTTTATTGAATCAGAGAGTGTCAGGGCTGGAGGAAGCAATCCAGGGTTAAGTAATTTGCCAATGGTCACACAGATAGTAAGTGTCAAGTCCTCCTGACTCCAGGCCCCCTGTTCTATCCACTGTACCACCTAGCTGCTCCCTCTTCCACTCTATGTTCTCATGTCTCAGTAAAAACAAACAAACAAAAAACTGTGGTTGAGAGCACCTGATAAGACTTCAAATGGCAGAGTTAAACAAACAAACAAACAAAACCAAACCCAACACTGTTAAAAAAAGTTTCTAAGGAAATTTTGAGAGTCTTTTATTTTTCTTAGGACAGCCATAATTTAATAATTTGTTTTAAAAGCGAATAATTAAAGTGTTTTACATATAGTAGGCATTTACTAAATTCTTTTTGTGGTTTAGTTTTTTTCTTCATGACTCCATTTAAGGTTTTCTTGGCAGAGATACTGGAGTAGTATGACATTTCCTTTTCCAGCTCATTTTACAAATGAGGAAACTGAGGAAAAACAGAATTAAGAACTTGCCCAGGGATGTACATCTAGTGTCTGAGGCTAAATTTTATTCAGTGACAGAATCTCAAAGTTGGAAAGATGCTCTGGGATCATTTTATCCCATTGGAAACTGAAACAAGAATCCCTTCAAACTTCAAAGCCTTTGCTGCTGAGCAATGGCTCCTCCCTCCACATCCCACTTTAGTCTGGGCAGCCCAGCTCTGACTAGAAGGAAGTTTCTTATGGTGAGCTCCTAACCTGTCCCTTTCAATGCTGACCTGCTGTTCCTAGTTCTTACTGGGGCCAAGAAGACCAAATCTAATTCCGCTTCCTCACGTCAACTCTTCAGATATTTTAAGGCAATGATCATTCCTCCTTGCTCCCAAGGTTTCTCTTCTCTAGGCTAAAATATTCTTTTTTCTTGTTCTTTTGTAATCTCAGTGCCTAATACAGACATTACAGGAGCTTAATATTTGTTGAGTAATAGATTTAACTGATCCTTCTCAGACAAGGCTTCTTAACCTGAGGCTCATAAACAAACTTGGATTTTTTTAAAAAAATATTTTTAAATTGAAAAGTGAACATTAATATAATTGATTTTCTTTGTAATCCTATTCACTTTATTTTATGCATTTAAAAAGCTCATTCTGAGAAGGGCATATAGTTTTTTTTTTAAATTTTATTTTATTTGCATAACATGTGTGTGGGTAATTCTTCAACAATAACCCTTACATAGCTTTCCGTTACAAATTTTCCCCCCAACTTCCCCACCCCTTCCCTAGATGGCAGGATATCCACTACATGTTAATTATGTCAAAATATTGGCAAATCGAATATATGTATACATATTTCCAAACTTATCATTGTTGTGCAAGAAAAATCTTATCTACACAAACGATATATCAGATAAAGGAAACACAATGTAAGCAAACATCAATCAAGGAGTATGAGAATGTTATGTTGTGGTCCACATTTCGCATCCCTCTCTCTGGGTGTATAAGGGGCATATAGTTTTGCCAGACAACCAAAGGAATCTATCACCCCAAAAAAGTTATGAACCCCTGGCCTAGGATATGACTTCAGGTCCTTTACCTCCCTTCCATGTACATTGTGCTCTAGGAAGTATAACTCCAGAAGTAGGCAAATGCTCCCTGTTGAATTCTCTGCAGTGAATATAATCCTCGAAGAAAGGGACTACTTCATTTTTTGTCTGAATTTCCAGCATTGTGGTAGGTATCCCCCAGGACTGTGACTGGCACACAACGGGTGCCTAATAGATGCTTATTTGACTTACATTTTAAAAAGCCTAACCATTATTAAAAAACCATTATTCTAACCTCTCTGAGCATGGGCTCATTGATATCCTGGGGAAAAGAATTGTGATGTCATCTGATTTTTGTGATGAGGAAAGTCCTTCTACCATTGCAGGTTACTAACTGATCTGCAGCTTATAGTCTCAGAATATTGTATGGAGCTGAGAGGTTAAATGACTTTCTGGGGCCACCCAGCCAATTAAACCCAGAGGTGGGAAAGGAAGTCAGGTCTTCTTGATTCCAAGGCTTGCTGGCCTCTAGACATTACTGTAGTCTACCTGTCTCTCCACAAGCCTTTTTTGCACTCATTCTCAATCTCCACCCTATTCTCGGTCTACCAAACTAACCCCAAATTGGGAATGATCAAAATACAATTAATTTCCTATGCAAACAAGGGAAGAGGCACAAGAGACCTACAAGTTTCTTCTTTCTTTTTATGATGTGCTGTGTCTCACAGGAAAATTAAGGGGAATATGATAGGAGAATTGTTAAAGTAATTAGGTATATGTTACTTAATCGATTTTCTGGGGGGGATTCTAGGAATGTTAAAGTGCTTTTAAAAATATTTTCTTTTTTTTAAATGAATATGGATATCAGCCTGATATTAAGCCTGAGCCTCTGAAGGAGGAGATGAATGAGAAAGGACACACCCACTCATGGGGTTCTGAGCACCCACTCATGCTGAAATGCAGCAGAATTTTTGGATCCACATTTTCTCAGTGGGAGGAAGAGAGCTTCATTAAAAACATTCTGAAAATTTAATTTGGGAATAGAAACTGGTTTTTCTCTCTTTGTGATAGCCACATGGCTGGGATTTCCCCTGAATTTGTTATTACTGATCTCATTATTATTCTAATCCATGTCCAAAATGGAAAAAACTTTGGGTTTATGTGGAGTAAGTTCAGTCTTGGGAGTTTCTCAATAAAGTCTTCCCTTTGGGTTCATGCACCCATCCAGGACTCCCCTTGCCAATATCAACATTTGGCTAGCATCCAAATCTCCACAGAAAAGATAAAGGGCCTTCAGTTCCTATGCAAGTATTCAGGCTAACAATGTATCTTCTATAGAACTGGTTTTATTTCATCTCACAGAAAAAGCAAGAATGGCATGTGCCATTTCAATGATATTCAGAGTTATAGTATTACTGTGGTTTAGCTCCTCCTGGGAGGAGGGCAGCTAGGTGGTGAAGCCAGAAAAACTTATTTTTGAGTTCAAATCTGGTCTCAGACACTTATTAGCTGTGTGACCCTGGGAAAGTCACTTAACCCTATTTGCCTCAGTTTTCTCATCTGTAAAATGAACTACAGAAGGAAGTGATGAAACTGTTTTAGTACTTTTTCCAAGAAAACCCCAAATGGGGTCACAAAGAATCGGACATTACTGAAGAACAAAAATGAAAGGTGGGTAAATGGATCCCTAGAGTAATGCTATTCTTCCTTTTGGTGAGCGCCAGACTTGGGGTTGGGATCCCAAAGGGAAAAAAAAAAACTTGGATTTATTCTTCTTGCCCCAATCCATCAGTTAGGAAAACTCCAGCATTGGGCTTGAAAGTTAGAGGGCCCTGAGGTCAAGTCTCCTTCTGGTATATACTATGATACAATGGAAACAGTCCTAAATCTGATCCTGGATTCAAATCACAGCTGTGCCACTTACTAGTTATTTGAACTTGGGAAGCCATTTGACTTCACTGGGCTTCAGTTTACTCATCTGTAAAATGGGAGTATAAATAGTGCCCACCTCCCAAGTACCATTGCTGTGAAGATCAAATAATATCATATTTGCAAAGCACTTTGCATACCTTAAAGTGCTACATAAATGCTAATTATTATTCTTATTATTTTACTGCAATTATTTTTGAATAGGAAGATTATCAGAGGAATGCTTAAAAATATGATTTATGGGGGATTAAAGAGCTAGCCACAAATGAAAAAAAATATGACTTTCAAGAAGCCTCAGTTTGTTATTTGATTGTCACCTTCCACTATTCCCCTGACTGTTGCTGTTGTTGAGGATCTATGTTTGTTGACAATTTATACATAATTTGGAAATCTCCTCTGATCTGCCTCTCCCACCTATGTTAAACACTTCTTTGATTGAATAGCTTGACTAGCCTCTTCTTCCCAGTTTCCCTTACTGTTTCCCAAGAGCATTCTGGCTCTTGTCAGTTGGGACAAGGGTTACAATGCCCCATCAGCAAAGTGTGATAATACATATAGTCTTTGAGGATCTGTGTCTGGAGGCAACAATACCTCTGAGAAAATCTAAGGGTAAAGATCTCAGAAATTCAGGGAGATCAAAGTGGGCAATGACCAGATCATTATTCAGATGGGGACAGTTCAGGTACTCTGATGTTCCTAACACTGACCTGAGATGCTGGTAGGGCTGAGGATGCATAACTGTGAAACTCAAAGATCCAGGAGAGCCTATCCTTGGGAAACAGAGGCCAGCACCAGAACTCAGAAGACTGAGTTCGTGACCAAGTGGAGTCAAACACTCCACCCAAAAAAGCTGAGCATTAAGGAAGAGACTGGTACTGACGCAAAGCCCCAATTCAGGAACTAAAGCTGGAGAGATAAGTAAGTCAAAGAAAATACCAAACAGTATAAAAAAAAAATCATTGCAAATGATTTTGAGATGCCCCAACCCTTAGAGAAGTAACTCCACAACCACAAAGGAAAAGTGGATTTTCCTCAGGGATTATGTGAAGAAGTTCTAAAGAACTGAAGCAAGAGAAAAAGATGAAATAAATCCAGTCAGGAATAAAAATCCAGGTCTTCTGACTTTAAGTCCTGTAATTTTGTGGGGATCTTTTCCGATTTGCAACCATTCTAAGAGAAGGCACATGCTTCTTTTTAGGCTGATGGTCCCAAAAGGAGAAAAAGACTTATGCAATGACTACAGATGTATAATCCCTGTCAAATTGCTTACCTTCTCAATGATGGGGAAGGGAGGGAGAGAATTTGGGACTCAAAATTTTGGGGGGAATATGTCAGCATTGTTTTTACATGTAACTGGGGAAAATAAAATATTAAATAAAAAATTTCAAAAAGAAAGAAAAATAAGAAAGTAAAGTCTTGGAGTAGAGAAACTGGGATTAGAAGCTTAGATTTCTGATTTCCAGTCCCTATATAGGGTCTTGTAATTAAATGTGGGAGTTGTGAAATTTTGATTTATTATAAGTAAATATGTGATTTGTATACCTATTTTATATACTTTTATGCCTGGAATCACATAAAAATTTCTTGGGTGAAAGCAAATTACAAATGGAAAAAATTTAAGAAGCCCTGCTTTAAGCCATTTTGAGAAAGGAACAGATGGCCAGACAGACCCAGAATCTAGAGCTAAAAGGGATTACTTCTTTTTGTGGTCTTGTTAAGGGAAAGCCATCTCTATCATCGGTATGTGTCAAGGAAAAAAAAATTTGCCCTGGGTAGCTCTCTATCATGTCCCCACACACCTCCCTCCTCATCCTAGCAGTGACATCCTTGAATAGTCTTACTTGAGCTTGCTAAATAAAATCCCCTGAAAATAATTCCTGTTCGGAACAAAACTAAACCACCCAGCAAATGAGCGGAGTAAGAAAAAATCTCTGCCAGTGACCCACCCCCTTGGCCGTCACTGTCCCTAATAAAGTTTCATGGCTGGTGAGAAACGCTCCAGCGGTCTGACAGATTCCTAGCAGAGTCGGAGATGTCTTGTTCAGAGTAATAGCTATCTCACACAGGTGCCCAGCTGCTATTGTAAAATCAGTAAGCATTTAATTGAAACAAACGACTATAATAATAGTACATTATCCCTGCAGGCTCATAGCCATAACAGTTTTAATTATTGAGTTAAGAGTCAAGCTAATTTATTCTTTAAAGTAACAGCCACATCTTTGGTTACACTGATCATCCCATTATGAATATGAGGGCACCAGCAGGGAAGGATTGGAAAGGAGGGCAATTTATAGCTATGTTTATCTTAGGAGAGAGGCTTCCTATGAGGCTTTGAGTCACAGAACCAAGTTCTACTAATGTGGTTATGAAGCTTTTGGATGGCAAAAGAGAGTGAGAAAAGATGTCTCTGTGTATAGTTCTAGGGTTAGAGCTGGAAGGGACTTTGCCTCAGCCCCTCACTTGACAGATGAGGAAATTGAGATCTAGAGAGATGAAATGCTTTCCTCAATGTTACACAGGTAGTATGTAGGCAAGTAGGGACCCATGTCCCCTAATTTTAAATCCTCTCCTCTTTCCATTCTTGTCTCTACTTATTCAACCATTCTCCTTGTCCTCCCTTTACCTCTAGGTAAGATTCTAGGTTGCCTAATTCCAGAAGCTCATGGTAGCAAAAACATGGGGTCTCTGTGGGATGCTAGATAGGATGTAGATGGCCACATTACCAATCTGTCATCAAGAAGTCTTACAGAAGGCTCCCAAAGATAAGTCAGTATATATTTTAATGCTGTGAGAGAAAGTGGGAATTCCAATCCCTTTTCACTCCCTATGCTCACTCTGCCTCCTTCCCAGACTCTTAGCTAATGACCACCTACCTCCCCATTCCTGAAGATGTTTCAAGTATTATGAAGAGAGGGAAGAAAGGAGCCTCCACATTCTGATTGTTGAAGTCCAGTGGTTATGCCCAGATGGTTTATTTCTACTTGAAGACATTCTACCACAAAAACCTAACTGGCTTTAGTAATCTGGAAAGCCTGATTTGAAACTATTTCTTAGTTCAGAGAACAAAAGAAAGAAGAGCTGAACGAGCTTGAAAAAATCCAAAGGGATAAGAGGATGGTACAAGACAGGAAAAGGCCCCTGGGAAGATCTGGGAGGGAGATCTGGAGGAAATAAGCAGAGGTGGATGTGATAAAATAAAATTCATTCAATTCATTTTACAAATATTTATTGAAGCTTTGCACATAGGAGCTATTCAATAAGTGGCTAGAACTCAGAAGAAAAGGAGAAGTGGGTTGAAGAAATGGAAGCAAAAATAGGAAGGAGCATTGTTAGTATTATAGTTTTAGTCATTGTTAATCATAGTAATAATAAAATGAGATAGCATATGTAAACCACTCTGTAAGACTTAAGGAGCTATAGAAATACTTGCTATTTATTATTTTATGAATAATTTAAATGGTTATTAATATAATTTCTATATTCTATATTCATATATTACATATAATAACATTTATATATTATTTATAATTAATACAAAATCAAATTTTGATTTTATTGGTATAGGAACTTTCTAGATGAAGAAACTACCAGTGCAAATTGGTACCTTCTCTGCAATTTACAGTTTTAGAGAATTGCCTAGAATACTGAGAAATTAAGGGATTTGTTCAGGGTCCCATTGGCAGTAATGGGGCTTGAACCTGAATCTTCCTGGTTCCAGACCATCCCACTCTATACTGCCTTCCACTAATGGGCCCATCTATCTAATGGGTGACTATCTAAGAACAGCTCTCCTTTCTATGAGTTACTACATCTATAAGGATATATCTCTGCTTGTCCTCCCATCCAGACCCATCCTGTCTTTTTGCTGACACTGTTCTACAAGCCTGGAAGGAACATATATATATATATATGTATATATATATATATATACACACATATATATATATACATACATATATATATACATACATATATATGTGTGTGTGTGTGTGTGTGTGTGTGTGTGTGTGTGTATGTCTCTGTCTGTCTGTCTCTCCCCTTCTCCGTCTCTTCTCGTTCTCCTTTTCTCTTTTTCTTTCTCTTCCTCCCTCCCTTCCTTCTCTCTTTCCCTCCCTCCCTTCCTTCCTCTTGCTCTCTTCACTTTTCCTCTCTCTCTCTCTCTTTGTCTCTCCCTTTCTCTCCTCCTCCATCACCCCTCACAATCTCTCTCATCCACACAAACACATATATTTAGAGAAAAAGACAAATATCTATATAGGGTATGTATGTATGTGCATATGTTTAGAATAGGAGCTGTTAATTTCTGTTGGTATGATAGATCCCTTTGTTGGTCTGGTGAAACCTATAGCCCCTTCCCCCAAAAGTGTTTTTAAATGCATAAAATTAAATACATAGGATTACAAAGGAAATGGATTCTATTGAAATAAAGAAGTAATTTTCTCCCTCAACTAAGTTCACAGACCCCTTGAAATCTATCCATGAGCCCTTGGCTAATAACTCCTGATGTAGGAAAATGAATGCTACAGATCCAGAACTCAAAGGTGCCCTCAGAGAAAAACTATAAAATGCATACACACAGACACTTGTGTGTACCCACACAGAGACACACTAGTGTTCACACACACACACAGACACACACACACACACATCCCTGATCTCAGCCTTGTAGGCAATCCTGGGGAAAGAAAGGGTCTAATTAACCAATGATTGACTATACCTGATTATTCCTGGGACAAGAATGATCCAATAATAGGAGCAGTTCATCTTTGTATGATGCTTTCAGGTTTACAAAGTGCTTTTCTCTTAGCAGTTCCACAAGACAGGCAGTACCACTAGCATTTGTCCCCATCTTACAGATGAGGAGACTGAAGTACATTGGGGTCAAATGGCTTGCCTAAGGTCACATGACTTGGTCAGTGTCAAAATCAGGATTTGAATCCCAGGTCTCTCTTGACTTCAAACCTAGAGCTCTCTCCACCAAACTACAACTGTCTAAACCTAAACAAAATGAACAAACAGGAGAAAGGAGAACGTGGGGGGAAAGCTGCCAGTTGCTATACCTGATAAAGTGCATAGATTTAGGATTGGCAGAGACCTTAAAGGCCATCTAATTCAAGACTTTAAAAAAAACAGATGAAATTGGAGCTCAGGGAAGTTTAGTGATTTCCCCCAAAATCATATAGCTACTAGGCATTTAGATCCAGTGGACACTGAGGAGACTGTTGTTGCTGGATGAAAAACGAAAAGAGATTTGAAGAAACAAAGTAGCATTGTAAAAACACTGAGCATCTTTCAAGGTTGTCTCTTGCCCTCTCCCCAACAGTTTAATCAAAACAAGTCTTACTTTTTAAGCCTTTTCTATCTGGAGCCAGTCTAAGAATACTGTCTTATCTCTAAGAATCTCTTCTGGCTTTGACCAAATGTTTTAAAAAATCTCAAGGCCTTTGGAGCAGGGGTGCAGGCCCTCAGCAAGGTGGGGAAAAGAAACAGCTTTGGTGAGTAGTGGAGGAAGCAGTGGTCTTAGTGCCAGAAGGAACCTGAGATCAGACCCTGATTCTGACCCTCACCAGAAATTAGAAGAGCTTGGACAAATCCCCAGGACTCTGAGCCTTTGGGTCATTTCTGAGATAATCCTCCTCCTTTTCTCCCTGTCTCATTTTCTCTCTTTCTCTCTCTGTCTCTTCTCTCTCTCTTCTGCCTGTCTCTCCTCTCTCCTCTCTCTATTTCTCTCTCTCCTTTTTGTGCCTCTTCTTTCTCTCTGTCTGTCTGTGTATGTCTTTCCTCTGTTTCTCTTTCTGTCTCCGCCTTTCTTGGTCTCTCTCTGTGTGTCTATCTTTCTGTCTCTCTGTCTCTTTTCTCTGTCTCTGTCTCTCCCCTCTCTCTTTTTGTTTCTTTTTTCTTCTTTCTTTCTGTCTCTGTCCTCCCTTCCCTTCCTCTCTCCTCTCCTTTTCTGTCTCTCCTCTCTCTGTCTGTCTCTTCTCTGTCTGTCTCTCCTCTGTCTGTCTCTTCTCCTTCCCTCCCTCCTTTCCTCCCTTCTTCTCTCTCTCTCTCTCTCTCTCTCTCTCTCTCTCTCTCTCTCTCTCTCCCTCCTTTTTTGCCTTTTCCTCTTCCTCTCCTTTCCTTCTCTCATCCTCTCCCTCTCTTCTCTCTCATTTTCCCTTTCTGTCTCTCTCTGTGTGTCACTGTGTCTGTTTGTCTCTGTATATCTGTTTCTCCCCTTCTCTATCTTTTCTTTGTTTATGTCTGTCTCTTCTCTCTGTGTTTCTTCTTTCTCTTTCTCTCTGTCTTTTCTGTCTGTGTGTATCTCTCCTTTGTCTCTGCCTTTCTTTCTGTCTCTCTCTCTGTGTCTATCTTTCTGACTGTCTCCTGTCTCTGTCTCTTTCTCATTCTCTATCTCTCTCTTTTCTTCTTTCTCTTTGTCTCTGACTTCCCCTCTCCTCTCCCCTCCCTTTTTCTGTCTTTCTCTATCTCTGTTTCTCTCTCCCTTTCCTCCTTCCCCTTCCTCTCCTTTCCTCGATTATCAACCCACCCCTACCTCAGTCCACCCCTAAAATGGGAGCTCCCTGAGATCAAGAAAGATGTGTTCTTACCAAAACTTTGCGTTTCCCCTCATCCCTCACACCTCCCTCCCCAGCACTGAGCACATGGCCCTGCATACAACAGGCACTTAAAAAATATTTGCTGAATTTGATCGAGAGATAACGTTGCCATACAGAGAGCACTAGCCTTAGGATCTGGATTCCTGAGATCTAGTCACACCTAACTCTGATGTTATACATTGGCAAGTCACTTAATCTCTGGAAGCTTCACTTTCCTAATTTGTAAAATATAGCTAATAATCCTTATATCTACCTAGGGAAGTACTCCAAGAACTGCTAAGTAGTCATGGACTATTGTTATGGGTGTGTGCTCCGCATTCTAATCTAGTAATATGTTAGATTTTTCCATTTCAACTAACTTAAAACCTGTTTAAAGCATGATTTCCTACCCCAACCTCCAACATACACACAGGAATAACACCTAAGAATCCCTGCACCTTTCCCCCAGTTCCATTATACATGATTAAAAAAGCAAAAAGGAACACACAGGCACACACATTCACAGACTAATTTCTTTCATACAGAGAGAAAACAGAATCAGCCTCAAAGGGAAAGCATTTACAAATATCCTTGCTTTTCCCCTAATCACCTGGGAGGTTTCATCCACTGATTTGGCTGAGGACTTCAGACATCTGACTTGGACAATAAACTTATGTGGTACAAAATGGTTTTCTCCGATGATAAATAATACTAAACAGCATTTTGAGGTTTGCAAAGCACTTTGAACAGATGTAGAAAGGGGACGATAAGGCTAGATCTGCTTGGCTTCTGAAGCCAGAAGTAGGAGGTGGAAGGTGCAAGAGGTCTCTCAGTATTCTTGCTCTGCATCATAGGTTGACCAGAAATTTCTGGGACTGGTGCAAATCCTTGTCTCTCCCTGCTCAGTTGTGGGTCTTGGAACCCCTCCCCTAGGGTGCTGCTGGGCGTGCTCTCTCTCCCTCACAGTAGGGGCCTCCCCAGGTTCACTGGCATGTGTAATCTGCATTAAATTGTGCCTTGGCTGAAAGTGAAACAAGGCAGGCCCAAGTTTTGTTCTCAGGAAGCACTTTCGGTGTTAATTCCGATTTAAAAAAAAAGTTTTGGCTATTTGCAAGTTATAAATGAACTGAACAATGGAAACTTTCTATCAATGAGATTTTATTTTCCTCTTAACATCAAAACCTTTTTTACCCTGAATACACTGCATTGGAAATTGGATTGGTAGAATCAGGTCCTGGGGACTCAGGAGGGAATTGACCCCAAGTTTGTCATTTTTCTCTGAATACCCAATGCTGAGGAAAACTACACAAACAGTTTCATGCCCCTTGGCATCATTGATCCCATTATGCTTTCTAATGACCAATCCCCAGGTCCATTCTCAGGAAAATTGCTCCTGTTTCCCACTGTCAGCTGATTTCAGAGCCTTTGAATACAGAGGGTAGTTGCCTTGCTTTCTAAAAGGTTACCTGTGGACTGCACCTGTTTATTAATATCCTAGAATGTTACATACAAAGGAATATTAGACTTAATTGAGTCCCATTTTACAGATAGGAATACTGAGTCCCAGAGATGGGAAGTCACTTACATAAAGATGTATAGTTAGTTAGTAGCAAAGTTGTACTAAAATTCAGGTATTTTGACTCCTGTAAATGTTTTCTCGTGAATTGTAGGGACATTTTGTTAGAAATATTTTGTATATTCATGATTTAATGTACCAACCATGGACTTGGGAGGAGTTGAGAGGTAAGGAGCTCCAGAGATGGAACTACATAGGTCACCTATGATGTAACATAGAACATAATGTGATTAGGGATTCTTTAATGCATATAATTTTAATAAACTACCCCTTCTCTCCATGACCTTTTATCTCTTCTTGGAGGAAAGATGGTAGACTATATATGTAGAACATGGCATGTGTTGTCCAATATAGCAACAATGCGTCTATTTGCTTTACTTGGATATATTTCCTTGTTAGAAAGGAGCATTCTACTGTAAGTTTGATGAGTATCATTTGGAAATAACAATTATGTTAAAAAATGTGCATCAATAAAACATTTATTCTTCCAATTATTAAAGCTTTCCCCAAATTATTTTGTATGTGGTTTTGTGTTTTATATTTATTTATCTGTGAATGTGTTGTGTCCCCTAAGTAGATTGTAAGTTTCTCAAGGGTAAAAGCTATTTTACCTTTGTATTTACCTGAGTACAAATATTTAGTGCTAGAAAGGGAGCTTAGAGGTTTTTTGGTACAACCCCTTCATTTTGCAAATT